>WEZZ01040342.1:0-18427 GCA_013400585.1 Chloropsis cyanopogon
GATGAGCTTTAAGGTCTCTTCAATCCCAAACCTTTTTGTATTTCCATGATTTTCACCTCCCGTTCACCTGGGCCTGTCCCAACACAGGAACGGAGCAGAGACCTTCAGCTTCATTCTGGATTTTAAGCACCACCTCAAACCCCTCCTGCTCCAGTATCAATTCCCTTTTCCAGGGTGTTCCCAGGAAACACAAATCCCACAGCACCAAAACCAGGAGTGGGACTGGAGGAAAATCCCAGCCCAGGCTGGTTCTGTGTCCCAGGAGCTGCAGTCTGGGTGAGGGGGAGCAGGAACTCCCAGGAGATAAATCCCATCCCAGAGTCCAGCAGGAATTCTCCATGGTCCAAACCCCATCCCAGAGTCCAAATCCCATCCCAGAGTCCAGCAGGAATTCCCAGGGGTCCAAATCCCATCCCAGAGTCCAGCAGGAATTCTCCATGGTCCAAACCCCATCCCAGAGTCCAAATCCCATCCCAGAGTCCAGCAGGAATTCTCCATGGTCCAAATCCCATCCCAGAGTCCAAATCCCATCCCAGAGTCCAGCAGGAATTCTCCATGGTCCAAATCCCATCCCAGAGTCCAAATCCCATGCCAGGAATTTCCCTGGGGATAAATCCCATCCCAGATTCCAGCAGCAGGGAAGTGTCTGAGCTCCTTTTCCCAGCTGAGGAATTCCAAGTGGAAATTTTCCCTGATGGTTTTTCCTTTCAGCTTTGGGGGATTTTATCTCCTGGAGAAAATATTCCAGGGGCTGCTGCTCCATCAGCTCCCAGAAAATTCCTGTGTGGGAACAACTCAGCTCTCCAGGTGAGTGAAACTCCTGATTTAATTCAGGAATAAACCAAACTCTTCAAATCTCTGAGCCTAAATTAATCCTGATTTTCCATCTCCAAAAAATTGAAGGATCAGATCCCACATGGACACCGGGAGGATGTGGAGTGAGGAGCGGGCAGAAATCCCCTCGGAGTCTGGACTCCTTCCCCCGTTTATTCCCATTTTTAACGAGGTTTAATTAAGCCACCACATTGTAGGTGGGATTTTCAAAGCTCTAAAAGTGATTTAGGAGAATCCAGACTGCACAGGGCAGTCCAGGCGCTGAAAATCCTCACCTGATGGAACAAAATCCATCTTTTCCTGCAAATCAGCTGTGGATTTATCCCAAACAACCCAAAGGTCCAGGAATTACAGATGATCCTGAGCTGAGCACGAGGGCAGGGTTAAGGTCACAAATTCAGATTTTCCTGCCATGTTTACAGTCAAATTGTCAAACAAACACTCAAAGTGTAAAAAGAAATCCCAAAATTCCCCGATTTTCTGTCTCCCAGCCAGGAGTGGTTGGGCAGAGTCACCCAGTGGTGACACCAAAATCACCCAAATCAAATAATCAACCAAATCTGGCCAAATTCTCCCCTAAAGCTGCAGATCTGTTTAAGGTATTTAAGATAATCTAAGTCTTTATATTGGCACAAGCTGTTTAAAATGATCTCAGGCTTTAGCTGGGTTTAAGCTGCTTATGCAGCTTTAAGGGTTTTAAAAGGGTTTAGCCTGGGAAAAACCCATTTCCCAAAAAGCAGAGTGGGGTTGTTGGGTGGGAGTTTGGCTCTGCCATTTCGTGGGGTTTGGAACAGGGAAAAACATCCAGGAGTCAAATATTTGACTTAAAGTCAGAGTAAGTCGGGATCAAGGTACAAATCCTGAGTTAAGAGAGGATTTGGGCTAGCCTAAGTGGGAGAGGAGTGGCAGAACAGAGATAAAACACCAAGAGCTCATTGAAAAAAGAAGGGGATCCCATAAAAAATTACTCAAAAACTTAATCCAACCATTCCACCTTGTTAAGAAAAAGAAGGCAAAATTCCAGTACGTAAACCCAAGAAATTCCAAATAAATGCCATCCCAGAGTCCAGCAGGAATTCTCCATGGTACAAATTCCAAAAGAAACTCTGCTTTCCTCTCCTCCTTCTCAGTTTTTTATCCCCAAAACACAGCATCACTTCTCATCCATTTTTTAAGGATTCCAGCTCAAAGTGCGGATCTGAAATCCAAGGTGGTGCTGGAAAAGCTCAAACTAGACCCCACTAGGGGCACAGGCACTGCTTGGAGCAAAACTTCCCTGTTCCAGGGGGTCCTGGAAAGGAAAAGGGCCAGGAAGGCTCTTCCAGGATGGAATTCTCCCCGCTCAGGTGGAATTTTTGCCAGGACCATGCACAAATCCCCTGCTGCTTCCAACTTGCCACCCTGCTGAGCTGCAGAGTCCAGAGATCCAAGAGAATTTGGATTTTTTGAGGCCTTGCTGGCAGTTCCAAACATCCCCCAAGACCCCAGGGCATATTTTCCCAGGATTTCTGTGCTCTGGGTCCCACTCCAGCCCTGTGGGACACAGAAAGGGGGATCTGCCACTGGAATGCTGGATGTGACACTGGAAGGGAGCTTTGGAGTCCCCATCCCCGGAGTGTCCAAGGAACACCTGGATGTTGCTCTGGGCTGGTGACAAGGTGGGGGATTGATGGTCCTGGGGGGCTTTTTCAACCTCAGTGATCCCAAAATTCCCTCCTAGGGAGCTGCTGGGGCAAAACCTGCTCCAGAGCTTGGGCCCAGCCCAAAGCTTTCATCCCACCCCTGCTGTGGGATGAGGACAAAGCTGGGCCTGGAGTCCCACAGCAGGGGCAGAGTCACCGCCCTGGGGAGCCTGAATTGCCATCCTGAAACTCTGGGAAATCACAGAAACGTTCCTGGCTGTGGGAGCACCTTTTATCGACAGTGCCAACACCACACTGAATTCCTTGTAGCTCCCCAGAACACTGAGATTTCCAGCTTGCTTGGGGAGGGGACAGCCCCATCCCTCCCTCATTGAACTTCCATCCCTCCCTCCCTGAATTTCCATCCCAAAACACTGGAAAATGAGGGAAACTGAGGGCTGCTGGTGAGGGTTCACCTTTTATCGACAGTGGCAACACCACATTTAATTCACTTTTTAGCCCTTAAAGCACGACTATCTGCAGCTTCCCTGGGAATGGTCCCATCCGTCCCTCCCTCGCTGAATTTCCTTCCCAAAATTGGAAAATCAGGGAAATCAGCTCCTGGCTGAGGGCAACGCCTTTTACCAACACTTTTAGTTCCCTTTAGCCCTTAGAGCACTGAAATTTCCAGTTTCCCTGGGGAGGGGATGGTCCCATCCCTCCCTCCTTGAACTCTCATCCCAAAACACTGCAAAATCAGGGGAAGCTCCTGGCTGAGGGCTCATCTTTTATCAACAGTGGCAACAACACATTTATTCCTCTTTAGCCCTTGTAGCACCACAATTTGCAGCTTCCCTGGGGAGGGAATGGTCCCATCCCTCCCTCCCTGAATTTCCATCCCTCCTTCCCTGAATTCCCACCCGAAAACACTGGAAAATCAGGGAAACGCTCCTGGATGAAGGCAACACCTTTCACCAACACATTTAATTCCCTTTAGCCCTTAGAGCACTGAAATTCCCAGTTTCTCTGGGGAGGGGACGATCCCATCCCTCCTTCCCTCCCACCCTGCAGCAAACGGATGCAAACTGGGACAAAGAACCTTTTTTCCCCTTTTTTTGGGCATCCAGCGCAGCAGAGCCCCGCTCTGCTCTCATTTACACAAAGATAAAGGCAGCGCATCTGGCCGTGTGGCAGAAGTCTTTAATTACACGCCGGAGCTTATCTTAAATATCTATTTATTGCCACGAGATTGCAGCTTCGCGATCAACAGCCCGCAGACAAAGGGAGGTTGTGATTGCACATTCAACCTCCAGCTCTTATTCCCACTCTGGAATGCTTCACTTCGCAACTTTCTGGGATATTCGCATCCTCTGCCCCATCCTCCACCTTTGCTCCCGACTGCCGAGTTCATTTTAGGGTTTTTTCAGCCAGGAAAGTTGGTCCATAATGAAGATTTTTATGCTTTTTTATGCTAAAATGCAGGTTTGAGCTGAGGCTGGGCTCCTGCAGACAGCTCAAGGCCCTGAGCAGCTTTTCCATTGGCAAAATCCGAATGGATTGGGAAAAAAAATGGATTGTGAAAAAAAAGATGGATAAACATGGACAGAAATAGCAACAGGAGCAACAGGAACCTGGTATGGGCAGGGAGCTGGGAAATAACCCTTGGAATTTGCAGTTTCGTTCAGATCAGGCTGCTCAGGGATGGCTTCAGGGCTTCAATGCCCTCAAATCCCAAACTGGAGCTCGGGATAACGATGGACACGGGCTCATTGCAGCTTCCTTGTGCTCCTCCTGCTCTAGATGTTACCCTAAGATCTGGAAAATCTTCCCAAGGGATGACATCCCACCAGGAGGCAGCGCTGGGGAGTGCTCGGCCCAGGAGGGCCCAGGCTCCCTCTGCACCCCAAAATTCCTGTGGCAAGAGGAACATCAGCCCTGCCAGTGCAGCCCCCATTTGGAGCTTTATCCCCGTTTGCTGCATTCCTGCATCTGAATTCCAGCTGGATGAGATATTCTGGGAGTTCAGGCATTCCTGGGGGCTCCCGAGGTGAGATCTCCAGGACTCCTTTGAGTTCTGGGGTTATTCCTGTTATCCTAAAGGCCTCTCACTTATATCCTCCATCCTTGGGACGTTGGAATTGGAGCGTGGAATTACAAGAGGAGGGAAAGGAGCTGTTCCTGCAGCCCCCCATGAGCACTGCACCCTACAGAACTGCCCTTTGCAGCTCTGGGGTCACGCAAACCCCACACACAAACCCCACACACAAACCCCACACAAGTGGCATTTCTTACTCTGGTCCTACACAAATCCCACAGAACTGGCCTTTGCAGCTCTGGGGTCACACAAACCCCACACAAGTGGCATTTCCTACTCTGGTCCCACACAAACCCCACAGAAGCAGCATTTGCAGCCCTGGTGCCATACAAATCCCACAAAAGTGGCATTTCCTGCTCTAGGCTCACACAAACCCCATACAAATGGCATTTGCAGCCCAGGGGTCACACAAATCCCACACAAAAACGCCACACAGAAACCCCACATGCGCAAACCCCACACAAATGGTATTTTTTGTTCTAGCCCCACATAAATCCCATACAAATGGTATTTGCTGTTATGGTCCCACACAAACACCACAGAAACCCCACAAAAACCCCACAAAAGTGGCATTTCCTGCTCTAGGCCCACACAAACTCCATACAAATGGCCTTTGCGGCCCTGGGGTCACACAAACCCCACAGAAACACCCCACAGAAACAAACCCCACATACACAAACACCCCACACACAAACCACGTGCAAACCCCACACACACAAACCCCACACACAAACAAACCACGTGCAAGCCCCACACACACAAACCCCACACAAAGGCACTTGCTGAGGTGCCAGGGAGGAACAGCCATGGGATATTTTTCCCTCAAGGCAAACCCAAAACCCTTCCCTTCAGGGATGGGGCAACAAAAATAATTCCTGTTGTGCAATTTAGGAACAANAAACCACGTGCAAGCCCCACACACACAAACCCCACATACACAAACACCCCACACACAAACACCCCACACAAACACCCCACACACACAAACCCCACACAAAGGCACTTGCTGAGGTGCCAGGGAGGAACAGCCATGGGATATTTTTCCCTCAAGGCAAACCCAAAACCCTTCCCTTCAGGGATGGGGCAACAAAAATAATTCCTGTTCTGCAATTTAGGAACAAAACTTCCAATAGGATTTTTGCTTCCAGCTCCTCCTGACCTGCCAAAGCCAAACTAATCCCGCTAATGATGGATCCAGCTTAATTAGGAGTGAAATAATGTCATTTTTACCCCAGCTGAGAAGCACCTTTTGCTCTCACCATCGACCAAAACAGGTTCAACACCGAAAAATCCCAATTTATTTGTTTACAGCAGCAATATCTCTGTAATTAGCTGATTTATTTGTTTAAATCTGCAGTTCTTGCTCTCCTGACCCCCCATGCCCCTCTGGGCCCGTTTGGTCTGACCCATAAATATTTCCCTTCCCTCCCCTTCACTTGCCAGCTTCCAGATTTTTGGTTTTTCCCTGCACAGAATTCCTCTCCAATTAATTAATCCAAGTTGTAATCAATCAAATATCACCATGAGGTTTTGGGGACATTCCTGCTGCACTGGAGAATTCCTTCCTTGCCCCAAATTCCCTGCAGCAAGGAGGTTTGGGGTTTTTTTTCAGGAAAAATCTGACCAAACTGCTTTGGAGCAGCCCTTCAGAACAAAACAAGTTGTGTGTCTCAGCAATTTGCACTCTCCCATGAAATTCCCTCTGATACCAGGAGTACAGGAAACAAAAAAAAAATCCAAAATACAAGCCCAAGCTACCAAAACTGGGGTGAAATGAATATCCTTGCAAATGCAGGGACTCTGAAAAGCAACACAGAGGCAGGTAAAGGACGAGAGAGGTGAGGGTAAATTTATTTTCATGGATTCAAACACAAAGGGGAATTGCCTGGGGAGGGCTGGAAATGCCTTTGGAACCCGGGGGGTGGATGGGGGTTACAGGGATTGGGGTGGGGTTGGTGCAGCTGAGCCTTTCCCAAGAACCTGCTCCTTTCCACATTAAATTCCATCTAAAATTCAATTTTGGTTATTTCAAACATCCTGGACCGTTTGTTTTCCAATCCATCCACCAGGAACAAATCCACGCAGGAGCACCCACTGGGATTATAAAACATGTTCAGCACTCAAGGCAGCTAAAAAAGCAGCAGAGAAGTTTTTGGATCTGAGGTGCTTTCCCCAGGCCCCTGAGCTCATCCCTGACATCACCACGAGCTTTTCTCATCCCTCCCTTACTCAGTGATCAATTCTGGGCTCGCTGATCCCAGAGCATCCCTGCTTACATCAGGATTTGCTCACTGCTGGTTCCTGCAGCCCCCAAGTCCCATCCCTGAGTCAGCAGCAGCCCTGGAGCCTTCCCCCAGGGAGGCAGGAGATGATCCAGCCATCCACGGGCATCTCCTCCCCTGGATTTCATTGTCCCAGCTCCTTCAACATCCCTCAGGAGCAGCCAGGGAGGGACAGATTGTGCAGCACTGAAACTCTGGGCTGCTCCAGGACTGGGAAATCCACTGGAAGGGCTGGAATCCCGTGGGATCCTCCTGTGGGACCCTCCCCTCCCAGCTGCAGGGAGTGGGGTCAGGGCCTCGCGGGACACAGCAGCACATCCAGGCTGGGAGCAGCTCCTGGGGACCATCCCAGCAGCAATTCCCAGGGCTCCCTGGGGATTCCAGCAGCATCCCAGAGCCCCCTGAGAGCCCAGGTGTCCCAGCCTGGTTAAATGATCCCATTATTCCATTCCAGGTGTGACATCCCCCTGAAACAGCCCCAGTCCCCCCGAGCACCCACAGCCCTGGGGCTCCTCAAACCCCATTTGGTTCCACAGCAAAATGCGTTTCCCCTCCAGCATTTCCTGAGCCTGCCCAGCAAATAATGGTCTAAAATAAAAAAACAACCCCAAAACCCCAGCGAGTGCTGCTGTCTGCAGTTGGGGCTTAGAGTCAGACCTTATTATTTGTATTTTCAATCTGCCAGGGACTCCCACGGAGAGCTCGGCCAGGAGGCTCCCCCTCCCTCCCTCCTCCCCGTTTCCCACACAGGAGGAAAAGTAAAGACGCAGAAAGGTTAAAAAGGAACAAAAAAGGCCACGCTGGTCCCCCCCACAGCACCGAGAGCAAATCCCTGACTTAGGGAGCTGCAACGTTTCCATTCTTGGCATGAAAAAGTTTCAGAGCTTTTTGAAGAACTAAAGGGAGAGATGCAGCCTGGGGATCCTGACAGCCCTCACTCAGGAAGGGCAGGAATGTGGTGAAAATGGGTAAATATGGGTCAGGAATGTGAGTAAAAATGGGTCAGGAATATGGGTAAATACAGGAAAATATAGGTCAGGAATGCAAGTAAAAATGGGTAAATATGGGTCCAAACTATGGGTAAAAATTAGTAAATATGGGTCAAGAATATGGGTAAAAATGGGTCCAAAATATGGGTCAGAAATATGGGGCAAGAGAATGGGTAAATATTGGTAAATATGGATCAGGAATATGGGCAAATATGGGTAAAAATGGGTCACGAATACAGGCAAATAAGGGTCCAAAATATGGCTAAATATGGGTGGCAAGCACCAGCCCTTTAAGATATTTTGGAATATCCTCTCCAGGTATCACCACACACCTTTAAACAGAGAAATTAATCAGGGAGCTGGGCTCGTTATTCCTGTGCTATCCCATGTTATTCCCATGCTATCCCACGTTATTTCTGTTCTATCCCATGTTATCCCAGGTTATTCCCATGCTATCCCATGTTATCTCACATTCCCATCCTATCCCAGGTTATTCCCATCCTATCCCACGTTATTCCTGTGCTATCCCATGTTGTCCCAGGTTATTCCCATGCTATCCCATGTTATTCCTGTGCTATCCCACTTTATTCCCGTGTTATCCCAGGTTATTCCCATGCTATCCCAGGTTATCTCACATTCCCATCCTATCCCAGGTTATTCCCGTGTTATCCCAGGTTATTCCCATGCTATCCCAGGTTATCTCACATTCCCATGCCATCCCACGTTATTCCCATCCTATCCCAGGTTATTCCCATGCCATCCCAGGTTATTCCCATGCTATCCCAGGTTATTCCCATGCCATCCCACGCTATCCATCGTTATCCATCGCATGAACCGAGCCAGCAGCAGAGACTGAGCCGTGGAGAAAAGAGAGGTTTTTAACCCCAAACGAACGCAGAGCTGTCTGTGCTCCCACCAGCACCAGGCAGACAGATTCCCCCGCTGCTGCCCTATTACAAGTGAGGGTTTAGGTGAACGGGGAGTTCCTGTTCTCCTGGCACCCACCCCTCCCTCACCAGCTCCACATCCCGAACAGAGAGAAAATTCCGGGAATTTTATCCAGGTGGAAATCCAGGATTAAAGTGCGCCTGAGGAGGAGGAGGAGGCCTTTCAGCGCTCTGACCCCGGCTCCTCCAGGGCTCCATAAAACTCTCTGGCCCATCAGCAGCTCTCTGCATTCCCAGCAAATCTCCCCATTCCCATGGAACTGCCACGGCCATTCCCAGGAACGGCCAAGATGCTGGAGAGACATTCGGAGGCCCGGGCCCTGTGTGCTGTGTGTGTTTGCAGGAGTTTTACGACTGTTTCAAGGAAAATAATGGCCAGAATCCTTTCCAGTGCCAGATGAGCTGGGCTGCAGTGCCTGGGACAACAACAGTTTTATTTCTCCTTCTCAGTGGGGGTGAAATTATAAAAATCATGGGGATGCAGGGCCACAAATTCCCACTGGTCCTCAGGTGTTACAGAGGCCTCAGAGCAGCTCCTGACAGGGCTCAGGTGCCACCATCTGTGCTGAGGAGAACTCTGGGACACAACCAGCTTCATGTCCCTCTCTCAGGAGGGTGAAATTATAAAAATCATAAAGATGCAGAGTCACCAAGTCTCATTGGTCCTCAGGTGTTACAGAGGCCTCAGAGCAGCTCCTGACAGGGCTCAGGTGCCACCATCTGTGCGGAGAACTCTGGGACAAACCCCCAGTGTCCTGCCCCAATGGCTGGACAGGGTTTGGGTTGTGCACGAAAATGTTCATGGCCCCAGAGGCAGCACAGAAGCCAAAACTCGACACAGGAGATGCTTTAATAGGAAAAACACCAACTTCCATGGGGGAAACGCCACCTTCCATAGGGGAAATATCTCCACAGGGGAAATGCCACCTTCCATGGGGGAAACATCTCTATAAGGGAAATACCACTTTCCATAGGGAAATGCCACCTTCCATGGGGGAGACGCCACCTTCCACGGGGGAGACGCCACCTTCCCATCCTCTCCCCCCCAGTTACCACTCACTCGGTAGCTTTTCTGGGAGGTTGCTCATCCCAAATGTTTCCCTGAGCAGAGCGAGTTCTGGGCATGGGGAGGAGCAGCACACGGCACTGCCGGGACAGATCCGAGCACTCGGCTGAGCCAGAGGGGGAGGGAATAAAGCCAGACCCCCCCATGTTCTGTTACAGCTCGGAGGATTCGCAATCGCCAAAAGAAAAATTTTTAAAGAGTAGCATTGGGCAAACTCTGTTAGTGGCACAGCAAGAAATGAACCCTGCAGGAGCAGCAGCTGCCTCGGCACACAGAACACGAGGTTTTGGGAAAAATCCATGTTCTCACATCCCAAAGCCCGAGGCTGGGGCTTTCCAGCAGCCAGCAGCACCTGGATTTGTCTCTTAGAGCAGCAGGGCAGGGGACACGAGGTGCTGCCGGCCCTCTCCCAGCCCAAACCAGGAGCAGAGGAATATTCCCATCCTGCTGCCTCCAGAACACATTTTAATCCTATTTTCCTGCACACACACCCCATATCAAATTCTTAATTAAAAATCATCTGCTTTTGGAATGGGGGAGGGAGGGACAGACCAGGCTGCACATTGAGTTTTGGGTACTTTTCCTCTGTCAGGTCAGACATTCCCAAGTTCTCTCTGGAGGGAGCTTCAAGGGGCTGTTTACATAAAATAAATATTTTGTTTCACGTGCTGCCCACCCTCAGCTCACACAACTCATCGGGGGAAACTTTTCTTGCAGATCCTTTCCTGAATGCTCAGGCAAAACCCCTCCAAATATCCTGCGTGCACAGCCAGAACAGAAATATGTAACACTTAAACACGCCGAAATATAAACACAAACTTCCAGACAAAGGGCTAATCCCTGCCCCCGGAGGCTCCCACAGCCAGAGGAGCTGGATCATCCCAAGGAGGGCTGGATTTGGCCCTTGGAGAGGCCACTGCAGTCCCTGCTGCAAGCCCGGGCTTGGGAGCACGGCACAAAACCCGGCCAGAGCCGCGGGCAGGTACCGCAAGAGGCTGCGGATGCCTCCACCTGCCTCCAGCACCGGCAAGAACTCGGGCTTCCCAAAGGACAAACCTCGCCGGCTGATCCCCGAATGCCACAGCCAAATAAAATCAAGCAGGAGGAGGAAAAAAACCCCAACCCCAGCGCTCCGTGCAGGGATCCAGCCACCAGCAGGGACCTCGCTGCCGAAACGAGCCTTGGAATCTTATTTTATTTGTTTAATTGGAGTGTTTCTCTCCGCGCTGGAGCATCAGGGAGCAGCCGCAGGCAGCGGCAGGGGAAGGGAAGGGATGGAAGCGGCGCAGGCCCCGGCTCCGGCTCCGGCGGGGCTCCGGGAGGACGCGGCTGTCCCCGGAGCAACACGTCCCCGAGCCCGTGTCCCTCCGCACGCCCCTGGCCGGCTGGCACGTCCCTGTCACACCCCGCGATCGCCTCCCACCGCCCCCAGCGCTGCCTCCCACCAGCCAGCGCCAATTCATCGCCTCCTCCTCCTCCTCCTCCTCCTCCTCCCCGCACGGTGGGAGAAAATGAAGTTGCTGTCAAGCGACGATAAATTCATGCGACAGCCAGGGCTAATTANTGGGGACGCCAAGCTGGCACCTTTGGGGAGAAAAAATGGAATCTGGCCGGCCGGCTGGGCACCCGCAGCCAGCCAGGGAGGGAGGGAAGGAAGGAAGGAAGGGCGAGAAAAAAATCCCAAAGATCCACGCAGAGAACAACAGCAAAAAAATAGCGACAAAAGCCCCCGTGCCTACCTTTGCCGGGGGCCGGCGGCAGATCCCGGAGCGGTTGGGGTCGGTGCTGTTCCCTTCTTTATGAAATGTTCGGCTCAGCCGGTGCTATTTGCATTCTTTCATTAGCACCTGTTTCAAGTAAGGAAGGAGAAAGCTCATTGCGAGATCAGCTTCCTCTCCGAATAAATTATTAAAAAAAATTTAAAAAAAATAGAGAGCGATGCACGCTGCCAAATAATAATAACGCTAATAAAAATCAAAAAAATACCACATGGATATTAAAGCCCAAAGTAGGCAGTTTAATAATGGGAGGTCTTGCAGGTTGTGAGCATGCTCCAGCCGGAACAAATCCTTCCTCTGTTATTCCTCTGAATAAAAATAAACCACGATCAAGAAACCCAAACGGAAGCTTCCTCCTAGAATCCCTGCTGCTGAAAAATATGTAATAAATTCAGCCCGAAGACGCAGACTCTAATCAGCAGCTGTTTTCTGGATCCAAAGCCAGCCAAAGCCTCTCTTGTCTTTTCCCACTATGAGTCGAGGCCTTTTTGAAAAGGGTTTTAACCTTTTAAAGACACAGCGCACCAATTATCACTTCTGGAGGACTGTCACTCACGGCGCAGGGAAATTAATAAAGCGACAGCGGTGGCACAGCCGGAGCACGGGGAGGTGTGGTTTGCCCTCCCAGGGTTGCCTCGGGAATATTATTATATGATTATTATTTTTAATCGGACTCCCTCCCCTTTGGGGAAATAATAATAATAATAAAGTGCGAACTCGCCAGCCGGCTCTGGGATAAATGCAAAGTCATTATAAAAAGGAGCAGCTGCTAGATGCCATTCCCGGAGTTCTGCCGTGGCTCCTTAGTGGGGTTAAATTTGTTGGGAGTGAATTTTTCGGGATTAACAGTTTCCAGCCCGGCCGGAGCTGGGAGAGGGTTAACGCCAGGCACAGAGCAGCTCTGTCAAGTGCTTCCCACCAAACTGAGGACCAGGCTGCGAAGTTTGAACCGAGCAGCTCTGGCACAGCAACACCGCGTCCTTCCAGGGCTGGCATTCCGGGTTTTTACCAAACCCGACCGAACCCCCCCAGAAAAGTTCAGCCCTCCGCTAAGCAGCGCCGGTGGCCCCGTGTGTGGCACAGCTGGCCGGGGACAGCGCCGAGCCACCAGGTCTGGGGGAGGGGGACAGGACAGATCCCCCCAAAGCTGCGCGTCCCCAGGCCCCAGGGCAGCGTCCCCCGGCCGTGGTGCCACCGTGCCCTGCCCACCTGGGTGGCGGTGGCATCCTCCCGGTCAGTGCTCGGGGCCATCCCCGGGGTGCTGCGGCTCCTCCGGCCGCGCTCGCCTCCGGCCAGGCTGTGCGCAGCCNCGGCTCCCCGCGGCTGCCAGCACCGCCGGGCCGCGGGGCCGGCCCTGCGAGGGCGGGCAGAAGGGATTTGGGTGCTGCCGAGGGTTCTCTGCCCCTCCGGCTCGGCTCCGGAGGGATGGAGCTGGCAGCAGCTTGACCTTGAGCCGCGCGGGCGCGGTGGCTGCCAGCGAGGAGCGCAGGTTGGACAGGGCTTGGGATCCGGCGCATCTGCTCCGCTCCGGGAGCCGCCGGGGCTGCTCGGAGGGACGAGCCCCGAGAAATGGAGCGTTCCTGGCCTCTCCACCCATTCTCAAGACATTTGTTGGCAGCTTGCTCCTTACTTCCAGACCTTTCTAACAAGATCAGTATGAGTATTTTCTTTATCTTTTTAATAGCTGGGATTTGGAAATAGGAGCTTGCCTGAAGCTCCCCTGGAAGTGTCCAAGGCCAGGTTGGACAGGGCTTGGAGCAACCTGGGACAGTGGAAGGTGTCCCTGCCCAAGGGATGTGACAGGATGGGGCTTGAAGGTCCCTCCTAACCCCAACCAGTCTGGGATTCTGTGATTCCACCCCCAGCTCAAATGGGAAGACAGCCCAAAACTTCTCCTCATCTGATCATTTTCCTTCTCCAAGCAGGTGAGGAAAGAAAAATAGAAATCCAAAAATCCTTTGAAAGTGAAGCAATGGAATGGCAGAATGGAATAATCCTGAGGAAAAGCGGCATCTACCTCCCCTGCAGACACCTGCAAAAGGAAGGGGAACACATCCAGGGACAATGGAAAATGTCCTCCTGAGGAACAACAGAGCCACCTCTGCCTGCTGGGCTCTCCAGGAGTGCAAGGAACAGGGGCAGCACAACAGCCAAAAGCCAACTTTTATTTCCTGGCTGCTTACACAAGGATAATAAAAAATTGCATTGTCACAGAAGCTAAAGAGGATTTGAGTGTGGCATTTGTGGCACAAATCAGCTTAGGGAACCTGAAGTTCCCTGCTCACTGGGAGAAAACTCCGTGGGAAATGGGCAACGGATTGGATGGAAGCTCCAAAGCTTCCTTATCTGGCCATGTGAGGAGCAGCCTACAGCCCAAACCTCATCAGCAGGTGGATCGTCCTGCAAGGGGAGCCTGCTGGTCACCACCGCCACCATCTCCAGCGTCCCCCAGGGCCAGGCAGTGCTGTGGCACAGCAGAGCCCATCACCACTGTGTGTCACTGTAGGCATTGAAACCAGAGAGGAGGAATGAGGGAATCGGGCTGCTGAGCAAAACCAACCCCACTGAGCAAAAACCAACCCCACTGAGCAAAAATCAACCCTACTGAGCAAAAACAACCCCACTGAGCAAAACCAAACCCCATTGAGCAAAAAACAACCCCACTGAGCAAAAAACAACCCCATTGAGCAAAACCAAACCCCATTGAGCAAAAAATTCCCACACTGAGCAAAAACAACCCTAGTGAGCAAAAAATTCCCCCACTGAATTCTTCACACTGCTCTTCCTCTACCAAATTCCAAGAGGAATTCCAAAACCAGACATGCCATCATCTACCCCAGCCTGGGCTTCACTGATGATCCGAGGGTGTGCAGGGTGCCAGGCAGCATCCAGGAGAACCTGGGGGAACTGGTGGAGATATTGGGGCGGCCTCACCACATTGGCATCCAGCTCCCACCAATGCCACCCATGGGAGCCCAGATCCCCAGGTGCCACCAGGCTGTGCCACCCAGGCCTTGGTGGCCTTCGTGGGCCTCAGCCCACAGCCACATGTGACAAAAACAGCTGTGAGAGTTTGTGGAAGTGTCACAAGGTGTCATCTAAACCCCTTAACGGCTGCTGGGAAAAACAGAGTGACCCTCAGCCTGTAACTGGGCAACCAGAGTGACCATCACCTCATAGCTGGGCAACCAGAGTGACCATCAATCCCTAACTGGGCAACCACAGTGACCATCACTCCCTAACTGGGCAACCAGAGTGACCATCACCTCATAACTGGGCAGCCAGAGTGACCATCACCTCATAGCTGGGAAACCACAGTGACCATCACTCCCTAACTGGGCAACCAGAGTGACCATCACCTCAAAATTGGGCAGAGTGACCATTACCTCATAGCTGGGCAACCAGTGACCATCACTCCATAGATGGACAACCAGAGTGGCCATCACCTCATAACTGGGCAGACAGAGTGACCAACACTCCATAACTGGACAGCCAGAGTGACCATCAATCCATCATTGGCAACCAGAGTGACCATCAGCCTGTAACTGGGCATGCAGAGTGACCATCACTCCATAACTGGGCATGCAGAGTGACCATCAGCCCATAACTGGATATGCAGAGTGACCATCACTCCATAACTGGACATGCAGAGTGACCATCACCTCATAGCTGGGCAGCCAGAGTGACCACCAGCCCATAACTGGGCATGCAGAGTGACCATCACTCCATAACTGGACATGCAGAGTGACCATCAGCCCATAGCTGGGCAGCCAGAGCTGGTGTGAGCAGGAACACACAATCTCCAACCTCCTGCCCAAAATAAATCCACCCCACTGCCCAAAACAAATCCCAGGAGATCCAGACGAGGCGATTCCTTCTGGGGATGGGCGATCTCTGTGACAGCAAATGTCCCAGACGTGTGCCTGGCATTCCCATCCTATCATCTGCCCTGATTTGAAGGTGCAGATCCCTAAGCTCATCTGCACACCCAAACAAACATTTATTACCTGACTGAAGAAGAGCAAACCTCTGCCAATATTTGGATTATTGCTTCTGTGCTCCAAAGTTACCACCTGATACCAAAGGATGGGTAAATCACAACAAATTCAAGTTTCAGATTGGAAAACTGGGAGTTTAGGAGAGTTTTTCCTGTTGAATTTTCCCTGAGCCCACAACCTTCTCAGGTCAGACACATTTTCCACTGCATAACCAAAAACTGATCTAAAACCCCACAATCTGCCCTTCTGAGTTAAAGAATGTCACAGCAGAGCCAGGACAGCCAGAAAAGCTTTGTTGCACTCCCTACACTGCAACATTTGGCCCCTCAGATCTGTCCCCTGGTGACAATCAGGGACAGAGCAGTAAGTCCCCAACCTCCTTGAGGCCACGGCTGCTGGGGTTATTTATTGATCCCTCATCTCCAGGGCGTTCATTGATCCCTCATCTGCAGGGTGATCACTGATCCCTCATCCCCGCTGTCTGCCCACCCATCCTGCTGCCGCTGGGGGCAGGCTCTGGGGCTCTGCAGTGGCACCAGGGCTCTGCGGGATCTCAGGCTCTGGGGCTCTGCAGTGGCACCAGGGCTCTGGGGGATCTCATCTGGCAGGAGAGGAGGGAGGAGAGGAAGGAATCATTCCCAAGGAATGATTTCTCGAGCTCTGACACCAATATTTGAAGTTTGGTGGATCCCAGCACGATTCTAGTCCGGTCCCAGCCCCAGGATGGGCCTTGCTCATGGCTTGGGCTCCCCTCCCTTCATCCAAACCCTTGTCCTCAGCCAGGCACCGCTCTCGAGTTCCTGCCTCATTCCCCTGCAGCATCCCCATTAAACCAACCACAGACAGCAACCTCAAACCATTCCGAGCAGGAAGCGGCGTAATCTGCCGTGCATTAGAGGTCTAAAAAAACCCTGCCTAATGTTCCAGGAGTCTCAAGCTGTTAAGCCACTGCTTAACTCCGGTAATTCACCAGGAAGCCTCTCCCGTGGCACAGCCACCGAGTTGTTTTCATTTTCTAATAACGAGCACGTGACCCAGGCATTTAATGAGTTCCCGAAATAACCCGACCGAAAGGCAAAATCTGAGAGGTTTGGATGTCCAGGGAGGGGAAAAAATCATAATAAAGTAGTGAATGGGCAGAAGAATGAAATAAAGGCTGGGGATGAGTATAAAATCATTTAGGTGGGGTAGGGAGGGAGCTGCTTTCCTTTCTCCAGGGGGGTTAAGTGTGACAGGAGCCAGCCAGCCTCGCAGGAGGTACCTGTGGCTCTCCAGCCCCCTTCCCACTTCTCATCAGGAATTCTGAACCCTTCTCTTGCATTCAACCCAGTGATGATTTAAAAGAAGGACCAGGGAAATCACTGCCTTTGGTACTGATGCCTCATTGTGTTATTCCAGAATTGTCTCTTTACAAAGTACAAGTGGAGGGATCAGAATTCCTTCAATGGTGTGGAGAGAGGAGGAAAAGAGTCTGCAGGTTCTGTGAACTCCCTGCTGCAGGGAAGATGGGCAACCCATGGTCCCCCTTCCCACTTCTCCTCAGGAATTCTGATCCCTCACCTTGGATTCGACTCAGTGAGGATTTAAAGGAAGGACCAGGGAAATCACTGACTTTGGAACCACTTTCTCCTCTGTCAACATCAAAGCACATCCCAGATGTTACTGATGCCTCATTGTGTTATTCCGGAATTGTACACAAAGTGCAAGTGGAGGGATGGAGGGGGTAAATGGTGTGGGGAGAGAAGGAGAAGAGTCTGCAGGTTCTGTGAGCTCCCTGCTGCAGGGAGGATGGATAACCACAGTCCTGTATCCCAGCTGGGTCTGGAATTACCATTGATCCCAAAGAACCATCACCAAGGTGGATCCAGTTTTAAAATTCTGGAAAAGCCTGAGCTATCAATAGTTTGGGGGTTCATTTTAAATCCAAGCAGGGGTGTGAGTTTATCTTCTGTCCATCCTCCTCCCAGTCCAGCCTCCCATGTCCCAGGGAAAACAGCAAAACCCTGAGGCAGAATCTTCCTTTGGAGCAAGAGAGGCCCAGGCAGTGCCAGAACTGCTCTGGGGGTGAGGGTGGGAAATCCAGCTGCAGAGCTGGACACGTTCCTGACACAGCACAAGGAGGGGCTGCACAGGACTGGGATCAGGATCCTCACCAGGATTGGGAAGAGGATTGTCACCAAGTGTCTTGGTTTGAAAAGCCAGGTGTCTGCTGAGGAAGGTAGAAACCTCCTTTGAAATGGAAAATGCAAACCCCCTCCCTCTGAATTATTATAAATTTGAAATTAAGGGGCTCTCAGGCACAGATATGGGAGNAGCTCCAGGGCTGCTGGAGATGGGCCTGGGCTCCCTCTGGGAATGCAGTGCAGAAGAAAGCTGCTCCTCTGGGAATGCAGTGGGAAAAGGCTGCTGGGGTGTGCAGGTGTCAGATTCTATCCAGGTAGGAATGCTTGGCTCCTCCCCTGGGCGGGGCATCTGCCATGGGATGATGGAATTTTCTCAGCCATGCAGGGACACTCAGTGGCCCATGAACAGAAGATATCTCCTGGAGGGAGGATTGGCTGTGGGAGAGATAAAGCAAACTGCCCCATGAACAGCAGAGAACTGCCCCAGCTCTACAGATGGGGACAGAACACACACCCCCAGCCACATCTTGCATTTCCAACCTAAGACAGATGGTCACCAAGGTTGGGAAGAGGATCCTAAGCAGGAACAGACGAGGATCTCCATCAGCTTGGGAAGAGGATCCTCACCAGGTTGGAAATCTGGGACAGAGAACATCTCCCCACAGCCTGGCCTTGGGCCCTTGGCAGAGCAGC
>WEZZ01040343.1:3973-16899 GCA_013400585.1 Chloropsis cyanopogon
CTGTTTCCTTAGGTAAAGAAAACCCTTTCCTCCCTCCTCCATAAACCCACAAGAGCTATTGTTAACCCCAGTTGTGAACTCAGTTTTTCCCCAGTCTTGAGCCCATGTTTCCCACAACTAACACCATATGCCTCCTGTTCAAGGGAAGAGCTGCATTTCCCTTTCTTATGCAGGAAAGAAAGCTGCAAAGTTACTTTATAATTTAGCTGGCAATTGCATAGATGCTATTCAACCCAGTTATTTTACAGATTGAGGTATTTTCACAGATAATGCCATATAAGTATTGCTGATGCAGCTACAATCCCACCCCAAATTAAAAAGCACTTAGGAGATGAAATGAAGAAAGGCCTTCAAACTCATGGGTTATGTATTTTGTGTCTGAACAGTCAGAACACCAGGTTTGATGATCTAACACCATTTAAACCAGAACCTCAGCTATTACAGGCTGTTATTCACATTCATCTGGCCTACATCCTTCCAGGGTGTTATGTTTCTCCTGAAATTCAAAACAGATAGAATTGAAGAACCTAGCCTTAAATAGATGATTTCTGCACAGTATCTGTGCAGAGCACATAATGCTCCTTATATACCCCTGACCTTCAGCAGTGGACTTAGTATTTAGTGATTGCTTTAATCACACAAACAGATAAGAGGGGCTGCCTTTGTGTTCTGAGTACCTACTTGATTTAAAGGAGAAATCATTTGACTAAGAGCTGCAGCTAGCTACATGCTGTTCCTGAAAGTTATTTTGTCAAGTACAGTATGTGCATTCAAATCCCATTGCGTTATCATGCTACAGTTTAAATAAAATTGTAATAAAAACACTCTTCAACAAATAAACCTGAGTCTAAAGTTACAACAACAA
Organism: Chloropsis cyanopogon; assembly: GCA_013400585.1. NCBI lineage: Eukaryota > Metazoa > Chordata > Aves > Passeriformes > Irenidae > Chloropsis > Chloropsis cyanopogon. The sequence continues at coordinate 4,839 of WEZZ01040343.1, forward strand.
ACTTCGTGGATTTTTCAGAATATTATCTGCAAGAAAAGAAAACAAAAGCTTCTTCTATCATGACAGAAGGGAAAATAACCCATCTCATGCTGGAACTGCTTTGGATACAAAATTGGGTCTTTGCTGAAATCAAACCTTCTCTTAAATTGTTAGTGGCTCTGGCGAAAGATCTATTGGGATTATTTCTCAGAGCTGATACAGTATTTTTGGTCAAGACAGAAAATGTTGCCTACCTCAGAATAACTAATGCCTTACCTCTTAGAGCACCTGCACAGCCATGTCTAAAACTCTGTTCTACTCGGAGCAGACACTTGAGCTGCCTCCCCAATATACTGGGATTTTTTGATCCCAGGTGCCAGAACCCATTTCTCCAGGTCAACAAGTATTATTTAAAAGGAACACAACTATAGGATTTGCTCCCTCTCTCCTTGTCTGACACAGACATGACACTTGTGTTTGATGAGACGTGCAACCTTATCATGCAAATGCCCTGTACACTGAACTGCCATTTATAGTACAGATGCTGTCTACTGGAACACCTCAAATAAACAATACCAAATCAGGAGGCTGAGGAACTACTTGTGGGGCTCAGGCTCACAGAAATACAATCATTTCTGATGTAGCTGCAAACATACCAGAACTAGCTTGCAAATTAGTTTGAAAGCAAACATACTAGCCCTCTCCTAGGATATTGACATTGTATATATATTAAATAATTGCAAGTAATAAAATTCAGAATGTTGTAACTTCAGATGAGGTGACTGTTACTCGACAAGTAATCAACAAATTAAAGAGATAGTCATTATACTAAATGGCTCACTTCCTCCCCAGAAGTTGACTCAGTCATTTGAGCTTTAAAGGAAAAAGGAAACATCTCTACTGAGTAATGATTAAAGAAGAAGATTCCTAGACTTCTAGAGAACACCAGACTTATCTTTAGTAGAATATCAGCTATTATAAATACTGAGCTATAGCTTTTGGCATCATGAAGGACTTCTTATTTGGAGATCAAAAAAAAAAACCCTCTCAAAGCTGCAGTTGCAGCTTTAGGACAGCATCTCAGCAGTCTGATTCACCAAAGGCGGACACTTAACAGGTGATGTGGTACCAGCACTTCAAGAGAACTTGCTGTTTCAGTTTGGCTTGTTTTAGTTCACTCAATACAGGTAAACTGCATTTTTCTGATTTTAGTTTATGTACAGGATGGCATTGCCATTCAAAGGACAGCTGCAGAATACACAGAGCCTGACCCAGATCATCTGAGGTTTCCCTGCATTCAGGAATAGAAGAAAAAAAGAGAAGAGGGATTGCCTTCCTCCTCAGCTGCCTGTTGTAAGGCGCTGATACGCAACAGCCCACAGGAAATGAAGACTCTCACACAGCTCCTATAAAGCAAAGGCAGTGACAGCCAGAGGATGGCATATGTATGCTAGGGAGTGGAGGAGGGACAGGAAGCAATCAGCAAGAGATGCTGATAAAGGAAAGAGCCTAACAACTATGAGAAAAAAACCTTCCTGCTCTTCCAGAGACAGACTGCAAAATGCTAGGCCAGGGTTTTGCCCCAGACTCAAAAAGCTGTTTCAGGCTGCTTGTAACAGAGTCAGTATATAGATCAGCTAATCTAAATCTTTTTGTAGCAGTGTTTGCTGTTTTCTCTCCCTGGCCTTACATCATCACTAGATTTCAACTTTTTCATCAATTAATTGAATAAAGGAAAGTATTCCTTAAACGTTTTTGTTTTGTTTAAACACTATCTCCTGCTTCAGGCTCTAGCTTTTGATTTGGAACCCAAGCAGCTAAAAAACGTCTCTATTAGGAAATATGAAACTGTATAGATAACTGCAGAGTGAACATACCAGTCATGAGTTACCACAGTGATTTAGATAATACTTCCACTGCCTCAGATAACAATTGCTCCTTCACATGTTTCAGCTCATTGCACCACCTGCAAGCCAGCCTGTCTTACTAGAAAACTTTACTGTCAAGACTCAGAATTATATGAAGACCTTCTGTTATTGCATCCAACCATGTACAATCATACCATCTTAGGTAACATGGCAACCGAGCACTTAGATAATTAACTGTGTCCAAAAGCCTTCTTACAGAGGATTAAGTCTATAAAATTAATGAATTCTGCTTGCTTCCAGACAGTTCAAGCAGTAGGAGAAAATAAACAGCTTTGCTGCCCACATCAATTTGGAAAGACCAGATTTATGTATATGATCATGCCATTGGTGACAGCGCTCAGCACTGCCAACAACCTGGAAGTCTCATTCATTTCAGCAGGGCTGACAGATGCTTAGCTTTATTAAGTCTGTCAATACTGTTTTCCTACATCTGCTACCTGCTTGTGACATCTCATGACAGAATTTGACATCTCATAACAGAATTTTTCTAGTGGATAGGATGGTCTGCAGGGTGGGGACTGGAAAAATAGTTTACAGATGATTTCCCGATGCTATTGTTAAAGGAGTGTGAAAGCTGAAGAGTGACCTTAATGCTTCCCTACTTGTTTTTGTCTCCTATTTTCTTGTTCCTACCCCCTATGTTAGTCAGGCATTTATTTTTAGATAAAGAACAGATAAGTATAACAATCCATTTCAGGGGAGCACATCTTCACCTGTCACCCAGCTGACTGACTGTGGCTCCTGTGCATTATGCTGTTGACTATTCAGCAGTGAGCTGATCACCTGGGCCTACCTGAATGGAAGAAGATACAGTGTCTCTGACACCACTCTGAAGATTTCTTTAGAAGTGAACTGTTATGCCAAAGAGCTCTGTGTAATTCCCTTCCTCATCCACTGTGTTAAGAGCATTTTTCCTGAACAGAAGCATTAGCAATCCCACAATCCTGTATTGCGCTTTTCTCAGCAAGTTTCAAAGACCTTCAGGATTTCTCCCCTGCTCTCCTCCAGGTAAAGTGTGAGGTGGGTGGGAATTGTATAGAGCTGGCTGACAGAGTGCAGATCAACAGGTACCCACCTTATGTCTATGCATGGGCTAGCTTCATAACGGCACAATACTGGTGTCCTCTTTCAGAGGGTGCTTGGGAATATCTTGGTCTAATACTACAGATGGAATGAACAACCCTGCTGTGTTAGACTCTTTCCATAGGTTTTCTCAGGAGCTTAGAGGCAGTGCTCTTGCAGCATGACAGAAGAGCACAGAGCCTTCATGAAAAAGGAAGACTCTTTCTGTTCTCTGTGGCCCACTCACAGACAGTCTAATTAACTGGGGGTAGTCAGAGCACAATGAACATTTCTGCATGCAAACCCAGTCTGCAGGCTTGGAAGGCCACTGTGCACATGTTGCCAAAAGGGCTGTGGCACATCTGATACTAAAAGCAATTATAATACTCTTTAAGATGAAGGAAGTATTTGGAGTTGAGGACTCATCTTGCACATAGAAAGTCTAATCTCATCTCAGGGCAGCTGCAGATCAAAACCAGTCCATAAATAGGTGCACAGCATCCACTAGCAACATTTAGAGCTGTATGCCCTTTCCAAGAAGGAGATCTTCCTCACAGTTATCTTCTCCCCCCTCCTCCCCACCAGGAATGTCTTAAAAATGTAAGCACAGCTTCCCTTTTCCCACCTCAGTAAGATTGCAACTATGGCTGAGTTCATAGGTCAACTCACTTATGACTGAAATTTCTGATCTGTTTGGAGCTCTATTTATGTGATAGATGATAAGGAAAAAAACCAGATTATCATCAAAAGTCATGTAATACACTGTTTTCCAATTAAAAACTTCACAACCAGCAGGCATAACTATCCCAGCTCCCCCTGAAAGGGGCCAGGTTAATTCCTCCATGTCTGCTTCTACCCTCTTAAGGCAGGCTCTAAAATCCAATCCCATCCCAAAGCTGTAGTCCCAGCTAAAAACTGAGCCTCACTGGGAAGAGTTAAAAAACATTTAACAGTGCTTTCTGACACTGCTATGGCTGAAAACTCTGTGAAGAGCTAATTCCTCCACACCTCTGGGAATTCAGCTGCTGCAGTTTCACTTCTGCTCCTCCTTTGCACTCAAAAGCCTCACGAGAATCATACAGCCTTTGGGCATAGTGTTTACACTTTCACAGATTACAATCTGGGACAATGAGCTCTTTGTCTGTCTCATTACTGATTGTGTCATATACACTGCAAGTGCTACAGCCCCGGCCCATGGCTGACAGACTCTAGGTATGACTGAATGACTTAAAAGAAAATAATCAACACCATACAGTGCAGGCTGCAAAGTGTCATGAAAACACCTACAAAAATATGATGGCACCTCTCTGTACTTACCTTGGGTGGGATGAGAAAAGAAATACCAACACTATTTACAGGAGAGAAATTAATCTGAGTTTATGAAGGGAGTTTATTTTTGTAGACAGAGAGTATTTTAGGTTGTCTTTTGCTTGTTTGCTTTTGATAATACTGCCAGAACAGCCTACTTTGCAATTACTATGCTGCAAAAAGGAGTTATGAAAAGTACGTCTCATCGTCGTAGTATTAAGGTAAATGTGGTTCTGTCTTCCAAGAAAGAGATAATGTGCATAAGAACAAGGGAGATCAGATGATACAGTTTCACAGGATGAATATGAAATAGCATAGCTAAGATTTCAGAAGCTCACCAACTGACTTTGAATCACATTTGTTGCAGAGATATACATTTTGTTCCCACAATTTAACAGACTGTATTTTTTTATTATGAAAAAAACAACATAGTTTTAAAAGCAGTGTAGGTGGCTTTTAAAATTATTATTTTTGCAGTGAAGCAGACCTTTTATTTGCATTCTACTTGTTTGTCTGATTAAATCATTCTGATATTTCTCTTACATACTGTTATGTAAGTAACCTCTCTTGTCACTGTACTGCAAAAAGAGCCTTCTGCAGATGATTTGTGGAGGAACCAAGACCTCTCTAGAAAGATCTAAACTTTCTGGGGCAGATCTGAAACTATCAGAAATAAGAAAATAAGAAGGGAGGTACCAGAAATCACGCAGAACTATTTTACAAGAGAAAAGTAGGTAAGGGAAATGTGATTTTCCTGAAAACCATTCAATGTTAAAAATATTTAGAAACTGAGCTAATTCAGGTATTAGGAGTACTGAAGTGCAACATCTTAAAATAATGCTTCAAGGGGAAGAGAAAAGAAAAAGGCAGCTAGGAGTTCTATGGCTGTAATTGACAGATACACCAGGTAATTAATTATTAAATCTGTGCTGTTTGTCAGCTGCAAATGGAAGGCTTCTGCATAATTTAAGACAGTATTTTAAGTACTACTGAGTCTTCTGCTTGATATGTCTAATTTTTATCCAACTATTGCACCCCATCACAAGAGGGGACACATCCGTGTCTTTGTTCAGTTTTAACACCTGACTTCACAGACTTACAAGCAGTTACTGGTTCATTTTCTAGAAATATAATTCTATATTCCCATTCAGAGTTGTTCTACTCCATTCTGCCCAGATTGCACCAGTGAAGCCCCTACCAGCAGAAAAAGAGACAGCACTGTAGAGAATAGAACTGGAAACTTAAAAACTTAAAAGAGCCAGTATCACTATCCACACAGATATACTAACCAGAACTGTTTTCCTGAGGCATTATCAATGCCAGGTTGTACTTTGAACTGGTACATTTCTAGTTNACACTGTACAGAATAGAACTGGAAGCTAACTTAAAAGAGCCAGTATCACCATCCACACAGATATACTAACCAGAACTGTTTTCCTGAGGCATTATCAATGCCAGGTTGTACTTTGAACTGGTACATTTCTAGTTCACATTATATTCTCTTTATTCACACCTAGGTGCAAAGAGCCTCAATTCTGCCAGGCCAGGTCAAAGTGTACATATGACTGCTATTTTCCAACCCAAACAAGCTCAACAAGGTTGTTTTGCACACTTACTCTGGAGATGGTCAAGGGCATGTTGAAGTCCTTGCCCCCTTGCAGTCGGAAGCCCCACGGTCCAGGTCCATTCAGAGTCACACTGTAAGCCATGTTGTACCACTTCCACAGGCAGCAACAGGGCACTGCAGGACAGAGGGACGGGGCAGAGAGAAAAAACAAACTGAGAACAGGGAAGGGTTTTACATAAATGAAAGCAATTCTCTCTCTGCCTTGCCTGGTCAGTCGTGCTCTGATACCACCTAAGAATAGATGGGAGCTATAATGCAGATGCTGATATCCCAGCTGAGCAGGGCCCATAAAAGGTTTGTAACCAGACACCTACAATGCAAAGACTTCATGACTCAGAGGTCTAATATAGTCCCCAGGGAAGGGGACAGATCTTTCTAGGCTCCTCAAGACCCTCATGCTGCTCAGTTACTTTATGGACAAAACACATGTTTTAATAAAACAAGCAAACAAAATCCCTTCTAAAATCCCAAACACCCAAGTCTCTTCACTAACCTGTTAACAACTACAAAGCCATTTTTAAATTCTGCTTCAGCACATGGGTATCTTACACTGTGACATGTAATACAAGTTCTTTCTATATAGATCTTTCCACATGTAGAAGGAAAGGCACCAAGGAAGTGTTAACCTTCTTTTGCAATGCTTTGTTAAACTGAAAAACTTATATACTACATGTATTTAGTATCACCATTAAAAAAAAACAAACAAATCCCACAACTTCATGTTTGGCTCTTGGTTCCATAGCCCCTGCTTTCCCTAGGAAAAATTAACATTTATTTTTTCTGAATGCAGAAAGATGTATCATGGGATACTTCTAATCAGCATTTAATTTCTGTGACAAAAGCTCAGTTTCGCTACATACCTGTTTCTTCAGGTTTCAATACAAGTCTTCTAAAGGTGTGACACGAATGAAAGTCTAAGAATACAAACAGTCAGCTAACTGCTTCCTTAATTAATTCCTTGATTTTTTCATAGTTCAGGTTCCAGTTCTTAGGAGTTCCATAAAACTATAAGCCTTGGTCAGTAATGCTGCATAGCATTTCTGCCTCAGATTGGAAATTGCTAAAATACAGAGGGCATGAGGGTAGGGAAGAAGCTGAAGGCAGAACTACAGATATAAACAAAAAGTTTGTGCTCTCAGGGTAAAGCTACAAACATTAAATAGCACTCACTCCTTGCAAGTCATTAATTTGTGCAAGACCTCCAGAACCCCTCTTGTGCATCTTTGCAGCATTTATCCTCCCTTATCCTCTGGTTAGAAAGAAATTGCCATTTTATTAAAAAAAAAAGGGGTAGGGTAAAGTCCCCCAAACATGGGTTCTACTTTGATAATCAAAAAGACAAGCAAACCCACACAAAGCACTAGAGTGAGGCAGCTCAGCTTGAACACTGATAATAGGTCACCCTGCCAGTACACCTACCTTAAAACATGATAAATATCTGACTACAAAACAGCAGAGAGCAAACACTACCAGGAACTCAGTCTTTGTCTAAGGAGATGGTCAATAATTTTTCAAAACCATGAAACAATAGAAGTTTCTGTCTAGCATTCACAGTGCCAGAAAAGCCATTTGTACAACAGAATAATTAATCTCCTCATAGGCACTAGACGAAATCATATAACCCTCTGTTTTAACCAGAGTCCACATTAAACCAATTCACACAGATTTAAATAAAAGCTACACTAAGCCAGTGGAACTGGCCCCAACCAAAATGAAAGCAAATAGCAAGATACAGCTTGAGAATAAAGCAGGGTTTTGATGTCTCACAAATACCTTAAAGGTACATTTACATTAGGAGTACTTATAACCTGTCCTCTGTGAGTCCAGAACCACTGATGTTTGGATGATTATTTTGAGGAGAGGCAAAACTGACTTGCTGGACTTAAAATTGTAGAGTTTCCTGGCCTGCCAGTTTATCTAGTACTGATTTTTTTTTTTTGAAAGCCTCATGCACACACAAAAGTTTGAAGGCATATTCTCATTGTACTTTTCTTTGGAATCCACTGCTTGTTTTAGTGCCCTTTCTCAGCTCCATTTCAAGAGTTCAGGAGAACAGAATAAAAGCAGGAGTAAGATAAACATAACAAGTAATTGCTTCATTACTAAAGACAGTATCACATAAATAACCATTAGAAGAAAGACCACAGTTCTATGGACTTTAAATTCTGTGCATGTTACCTTCCCATACCTAAATCTTCGGTCATTTGTGTAAATAACAGAAAAGGGGGGGAAGCAAAACCCAGAACAGAATAAAACCACACAACAAACTGAACAGAGCTAAGCACTGAAACAGAGATGTTGTTTAATCAAACACTTTGTGCTTCTGTCCCACTTTCACATCTCTAACATGCTATTTGCTTATCAGGACATCTGGAAGGATCTGAGAGATCCTTCAGGCTGAGTGGCAAGCTAAGAAATGAGAGCGGGCATCGCATTCGGGGTTCTGTCATTTGAATGAAATGTTAAACTGAGGTCACTTGCTCCTACTCCTTTGGTTTCCGTCCATGTCTGCACAAATGTTCAGCATAGCTTGGCATTTTTAAAAGGAAAGAGTAGAGGATATGCCAGCGTCCTGGCCAACATTTCCCTTCAACACATCAGGACCACAGCTCTTTCATGCATCTGCACTATCCCTACCAGGTGCAATTCAGAGAAAGAATATTCCAGAGTTTTCTCTCTCCAAGCCTCTCTTCTGTCTGTATCCCCTCTACCTGCCTGAAGAAAGCTCTGCTCCTAATAATGAAGTTAAAATGGTACAGAAGCTCATGCTGTAGCCACAGGTCCATTTGTTAGGGACACCCTCAGCACAGGTCTCACCTTCTACAGACTTTCAGTACAATCAGCCTCTAAATGACAAAGCTGGTGATCCACCCAGATGGCTGTTTCAGCCCTGCTCTGTTTTCAAAGGTGAGACATCAGTGTAGCAGGTACAGCGTCACCATAGCTACCAGCACAAACCTCGGCAAAACCTTCTGGGAAACCAGAGGCTGAAATAAACTGTGTGTACAGAACTGCCAATTTCCTTGTTTTTCAGAGGCTTGTGATGTTTAGATTAGGTTTTAAGTTGCTTTACATAATTGCCTGCTAGTCTGTTTCAAAAATAATTTTTGTTTGCTCAGATAATAGTATTTTGTTTCTCATGGTGTGCCTCCTTCCCTACATTCTCTAGCTATGTCACAATCTATGACTTGCTTAAAGCTCCCTGCCTTCAGAGAGAAGGTATGCTGAGTCAGATGAGGCCACTGATGTAAGGGGTGACATTTAAACAAAAACCATATTCCAGGGGCAGAGTGACATTTTCTCTACACATATCAAATCCGATGATTGTCCAGAGCTCCCCAGGCACCCCCCCTCCTGCCCCAAGCTATTCCTAGCTGACTGATGGGAACAGTTGCATGGAAGCTGGATGGGTACCAGGCAGAGGAGAGTGCCACCACCTCCAGCAAATGCCTCTGAGCCCGAGCAGAGCTGTCCTTCCACGAGTCCAGCAGAGATGTCCACCGGCGGAAACAATCCACACGTGCTAGGAGAGCATGTGTGTGTTACAGTGGACTGACTCTGGGAGAGCCACAGCTGCGTGCTCGGCAGTGCGCGGACACTGGGTGAATGAAATAAAAGTGTCAAGGCTAAATTAAGGAAATAAGTAATGGAAATTCCAATTGTTAAAGTTGCTACTACTTCACAAAGCTAGCCACATTAGTCAGGGGTAACATTTTAGCTCCTGCGGTAGATGTATGCACAGGGGAGACTTGAATTACTGCTGCAACAAGGTTGTATCATTTGGATCATCGAGGATTTCAGAAATGGATTGCCTGAGAGTTGGACTTCTGAGCTGCAACAGACTATGAATCTCTGGCAAATAAAAAGATGCATACAAGGTGATGGTTTCAATGTTTTATGTTTAGGCAAGTGAAAGATTTGTGCCATACATGAATAAACTATCATCTCTTCTTTAATAGAAAGATGGATAGAATTTCCCTTAGGAAAATAAACAAACAAACATTAAAAAAAAAAACCAAAACCAACCCAGGCAAAAAGATTGTCTTTCTTACCTGAGGGAGTGGCAGTACAAGAAGGCAGCACTCAGCTTTATGCCAAACAAGCCCTTTTTGTCCCATGAGTTCCTGCACTGTCCCCAGTTCAATTATCTACAATCCAGAAGAGTGGGAAAGAGAAGCGAATGGAGCCTTTGAAGAAACTACTTGCTAAACACATGGATGAAGAAAACCCAAGCTCTGAACCAGCTGTTATATATATGCAATCCTAGAGTTTTCCCAAGTTTTGAATCAACCCAATGTTAAGTATATTTCACATGAAATCAACAGCTGTATTTGGGGACTGATCTTCATTGTCATCCACAGGATGAAATAGCACACATGTACTATGCATTAGCTAAGCAGTACTAAGGAATTTGAAATTAAAACTTTAGAGATGGAAAAAAAAAAATTAGCTCTGAATTCCTACCTTGCCAGTGGCAAGCTGAATATAAAATTAATTACCAAGAGCAAAGATAGTTTTCCCCACAGTATTTTCAACGTTGCTTCTGAAGTAAGACTATTCTGCAAAAGAGCTCACTGCGACCCCCTTTCCTTTGCTGCTGAGCTCTGGACTAAGTTGAGCTAATCCTACTTGTACTTCCATGTACAGCTTTGTTTCACCTATTTATTTAAAATCCTTCAATTCTCACACACCTAGGGTTTCTGAGTTCCTTTTAGCCCCTCTATCAAGTTGTCCTAAGCCTTGATCTTTCTCAAACCGCTAAATTTTCTGTCACACTTGGCTTCACCACATTCTGCTTTGTCAATTCCTTACTAGGCCTGTGCTTTGTGGTTTCCAGAAAAAGCCAATAATTCTGTGGAGATATGCTAGAGCAATATAATGATAGAATATTATCTTCCTACTTTGTAATGTAATGCCTTCAGGAAGGCAGCTCAAATGTTTCCTGTTGGGCTGTTTGCTGCTGCCAGTCTCTTTACCAATCAACCCAATTTGCTATTTTCCTCTCTCTCTAGATCCTTCACCATTTCCATCTTTGCAAAAAGAAATTCCCCTGTATTTCACACTTTTCTCCTCTACTGCATGGCCTTTTTTTCCCTGCACCAACCTCCTTTCACTACCATAAAAGATTTGGTATGCAATACAGTTTTGTCAGAATTAAACTTTTAAAGATATGAAGATTTGTTGGTAACTGTATTAAACTGGAAACCTGTGGAGAGACAGATTCACCATGAAAGGGAAGGGGAAGATACCCAGATTGTGAAGACTTAAGTGTACGTTAGTAAGTTCTCATCTTACCAGGTTTTCAGTCATTGTTTTTAAAGACACTCACTATATCATGTAATACTTAAGACTTCCATGGCATTTACCTTCCCATGATAAGAAAATTTCTTCTTTTAAGGTAAAGAACACCTAAACACCTGTTGTTTTAACCATACCCTGTTTGCAAACATAACCACAGCACTTAGGTTACCAGCTTTAGGTGAGAAGATGAGTAAAGAGCAGTAAACTGGATTAAAACACAGGGCTCTGTTTCTAACACATGTACTAGAGGCAGAAAAAGAAGTCTGCAAAATGTGTTGCTGTTCAGTTTTCACTGTTGTTCTCCAACTCTGGGCTGAAACCAGGAAAGTTTACAGCAATCCTGCAACTAGTGTAATCTGTGCCTTGCTGCAAATTGATTATTTGGAATCAGGAAAGAGAAAACAGTGAAGGAAAAAAATCCAAACAAACCTGAAGACATCACAGTCAGCTGCACACAGACCAGGGGCTGAGCGCTGCCATCGAGGTCACAGGACCTCTCAGAGCGCAGGCTTTGCCTCCTGACAGCCCGCGGTCTGGCACGGCGCGGGGAGCGCACAAGGAGCCTTAGGAGAAGGATCCTGTGCTGTCAGTGTAATCTGGCCATCGCACATTCCTCAGGGATCACCACAGCACGCTGACGAAGCGGGGCGCCTATACGCACAAGGGTGCAAGATAACCTAGCAGCCTCCCAAAAGTTACACTTCAGCCTCTCCTACTCACTTCTGCCTTCCCAGTAAGGGCTCTCCGGGGTTTAATTTTCCACTACAGACACGCTGTAGTCGCGGCGCGACCCACCTTGCTCGCTCGCAGTGTCTCGCTCACTGGTACCTCGGGGCCGAGCGGCCGCCCCCCGCCA
>WEZZ01040344.1:0-23484 GCA_013400585.1 Chloropsis cyanopogon
CAAACTTGCTTCTTCAAAGTCTAGTGTACTGTTTCTCTACTCTTGGCGAAAAGGCATTTCTTGGCGGCACTTCAAATGCTTTTTCAGCACACCTCAGAGACTTTTTGGCTTCCCTTTCAGGGTTTCCTGTACAGGATCTGCTCAAAGTTGGGTGGCCACTTGTCCAGGATATGCCTGAAGTTGGGCGCCGTTTGTTGCATCCCTTTTGTCCCTGCCCCTTTCGGGGGGATCTTTTCGCGCCTGGCTAGCTGGGGCAGGGACTGGGAGCAACATTCTTCTGGGTTCTGGGGTTACAAGGGCCTTACCCGAGCCTTTGGTGAGAAGTCTCTGCAGTGTGCATCAAGTTGCTATAAACGAAGTTTTGTTAAACTGTTTGTACCACAGGTTAAAGGAGTGTGTTGTTAATTAGAAAGAGTGTTAATTGTATTAATAAAGGTTGTCCTCTGTACCCCTTGTTGGTTATACCCCTTGCTGACCCCACTTACCACATTCCCTCGTCCCCTTCCGCGTCGGGTGACATCATGCTGCCACTTCCCGCTGCTCACACCACCGACAACGCCACGCGAGATTTCGTCCATCATAAGGATTTATGCAAATCGTAAATCAGGCCGCTACGCGAGAGAAATAACACCTCAAAAGAGACCAAAGAAAACACCGACCGACGAACCAGTTACATCGGCAAATGCGGAAAACTTACCTGTCCTAGAATCTATCCCTAGCAGCAAGCCAACAACCTTGCCACAACCAAAGAGCCACTTGAAGAGAGTCACGCCCCCTAAACTTTGAGCCATCGGCAAGCTTCTCGGACCACGCCTACGTGGAAGGAAGCTCCCGGCTTCACTCCGTAGGGGACAAAGCGGCAAAGATCCTCCTCCGAGTGTACGCTAGTGAGAGTGATGGCGGCGGCGCGCAACCCCAAACCTCCCCCCCCCGAAGCTGGCCCTCTAAAAAAGGCATTTTGTTGAGACACCAGAGTCTCTCGCCCAGGTCATTTCTAGCAAAGTTACACATGCAGACAAAACACCACACAGCCTCTGAAGGTGCTAGTAAGATGCAGTTTATTTGGAGGTCCCACGCCGGGGGGCAACATGGCTCAGAGGGGTTTGGAGGGTCAGGAGAGAGCGAGAGACTGGGCTAGCTTTCCATCTCTCTTCCGAGGTCCGGAGAGAGTTTTTTTTCAAGAAAACCCGGGTATATCTAGGGGAGGAGTGAGGGGAGGGGAACACATCTCAGGGACCACTGGGAATGGGAGGTATGGGAGGGGTTGGGTAAAGCCACAATCACAGGTAAGGGGTGGGGGGAATGGGAAGGGTTACCATAGCAACTTAGGACATTTTTTTTTTCTTGGGGTGATCAGAACAAACTATTTGAAATAATACAATCACCACAGGCAGCCACTGGGATTTTGTGTTACTTGTGCATTTTAGACATTTCTTGCCTTTGTGTGGACTTCAAAACACACGTGTGGACTTCAAAACACATTAAGAGAAAGCCACTATTATTGAAAAGCTTTCCTTTTACAAAATTTTCTGAAGCTTTAAACAGAAGTTTCTGTTATTTGTGCCAGACGTCTGTGTGATTCTACGCCACCACAAAAAATTTTACATCCTCCCCACAGGAGTTCCGTGCAAGTGCTCCACATAGAGAAGAGGGATCCACTGCCCCCTTGTCTGTAGCTTGCCCAAGGATGTTGCCATGTGATCATTAGCCCAGCAAGCACTGGACATGCTGGCATATAAAGACCAAGGTAATGGGTTAAAATGGCCTAAAATTGAAATGGCTTTAAACCAAAAGAGGGTCGATTTAGATTAGTGTCTTGGTTTGAGCCAAATAGTGAGGAAACTACCTGAAAAAAACATGTCCTCAGGTTTGAAAAAGAATCTCTGGAGGAAAGCGAAAAAAACCCTGTTAATTTAACAAGCAAGGTGCTCACAAGCATGAAAAAAAAAAAAAAAAGAAAACAAAAGAATAATGTTAAATTATAAAACCTCTCACTGTGGAGAAGAGCTGGTAGATTCAGCTGGTCGGTTCACCTTTCTGTAGGTGTAGTCCCTGCTGTAAGGTTCCCTCCAGGATCCAGAGCTGGCCTTTGGGCTGTAGCGTGGCGGGGCCACCAGTGGTGTTCTGGTGTTTCGGACCGGAGAAAAGCTGAACTGTTCCAGGAGAAGAAGAGGAAGAAGCCACAGTCCCAGGAAAAACTTCTTGCCTCAACTAACTGAAAAAATAAACCTAGCTAAAAAGCAAAGAAAAACTCTCTGTCTCTCCAGAGAACCAACAGAGCCACAAGCCGCAGGGAAAGAAAAAACCTGAGTGAGTTATCTGTGTTTTGAACACAGGCGCTGAAAGAATTCCACTGCCTTCCCCGCCGCCTCTCTTCGATCTTAAAGCTACAGAACTCATGTCTGGGCATAGAGCAGCTGATAGGGGATACAGTACCCCCAGAATAATTAACTATTAGGAAGAGTAAGAGGGTGGTGAGCCACGGGAACAGGATATCCAGAGAAACTGTGGATGGGCCATCACTGGAAGTGTTCAAGGGCAGGTTGGATGGGGCTTTGAGCAACCTGGTTTAGTGAAAAGTGTTCCTAGCCATAGTGGGGAGGTTAGAACTAAATGATCTTAAAGGTCATTCTATCATTCTTTGAAATCTGAGTTAGTTCCATGCATTCACAGTATGCTCTTTCTAAAGATAGGTGTGGAAAATAAATTTTGAGACTATGAAGCTCAGACAGAGACACAGGGGATGACGGTATCTGAGGAGTACCTAACCTGAAGATAGCTACTTTAATTCACTGGGGATTTGAAGGCTACAGAGGTAGCTGAAGGAGGGCAGCGAGTGAGATGTACCTAAGGGCTGGGATGAGAAAGAAAGAAGATGGTAAACCTCAGCATTAGTTGAGGCCTGTTTAGCCAACGACCCAAATTATTTTATCTTTAAAAGAAGTGCTAGGCATAAAACTTTCCTGAGATAATTACATGGTCTGCATCTTGGAGACAACTGAGACAACATGCATGTTGGAGACAACAATCCTTAAGGCTGAATGAATACAGCCCCAATGCTCACCAAAGGAGAACATATCTGAGACACTCCCTAGCTACATGTTATGTTTTCCCACAGAGACATTTCCTCCTCCTTCCCATACTTCTATTTTCTCCATATTTGTTACTCGACTTCTCTTTTTCTCAAATATTATTGTAGTTCCTTTAACTAAAATAACAGGAAACTGAGAAAATGAAAGGAGTGTTCAATCCTTGAGATGGTTGCTGGAAGGCATAAATGATTGACGAAATGGAGGCAAGACTCAGTCTCCCCTGACCCCATACCTATCATATGCTGCTGAGCTTTGCCTAGTTATGATTCAGTTGGTGGATGCCCCTTACTTTAGGGGAAAGACAGTGGAGGGAAAGCAAATCTGACATTTTGGGAACAAGTGTCACTTGTGTAACTTGTGTAATTTATGTGACTTTGTGTGGCAAAAAAGCAGCCGAAACATGGGAAAGTGCACTGAAAAGGCAATGCACTATATTTACACATCTGTATGAAAGAAAACTCTGCAGCAAAACTGCTTCCAGGACTAAAGTTTGACCTCTCTGTGCTCCCCAATTACAGAACTGCCCTTCTGTATGTTTTAGGGTGAAATCCTGTCCCTTTGAGATCACCACAATTCTTTAATACTGATTTTGGTGGGACCAGGCACTTAACCTAAATAAGTATTTTCTGGCATCATCGTATAGTCAACACATCTTATACTTCTCGGGGGAAAAAGTCAGATAGTAATTGTGATGCCATGTGGCAAAGGTTGAGGCTGTATGGCCATGTTCGCAGCAAACAGGTAATACCTCTGAATTCAGTAGGCACCAATACATCAAGGTCCTGAGGAGGCTGAAAGAGGAAAAAAATCATCCATTCAAATGAGGCCAAGATTTCACCTCGTGTTTTTAATGTAGCAAATTTATTGCAAACCCACACAGAGCCAGTATAAATTGCAAATTATCGTTGGAGTTTGACATATTCAAACTAATATCATTAGTTTATATGAGTGTCGGTAATTAGAAGAGAAATTTCGGTTTCTTTCTTTAAAAATAGGAATTTTATTTTAAAAATGGCAAACTGTCTTTCAATGAAAGCAAGTCATATGCTGCAGAAAGAGACACAAATTTGAAAAAAGAGCTGAGAGCCAATATTTAGTGAAGACGGCATCACTGTACAGTTGAGAAGACAGACGGTAACTCACTCCCTTGTGTAAATGAATTAAGCAGAAGAAAAGTAACCATGGCAGAAGAGGTTCCATTTGCAAAGGCAGATTAAAAGATACTGAAGACAGAGTACAGACAATCAGAACATCAGGGTGTGGCAGTGCATTCATTTATTTATTATATTTTATTTATTATGTATTGATTTATAATGGTCCCATCCCCTGGTCCGGCCCCTCCCCCTTTCCCTCTGTTCCCAAGTGGGTTTTTCCCCAGCAGCTTCCAACCCCTCCCATCAGCCAATGGACGAGATGGGACCCACCAAGCCCCACACCCCTGCCCTTGGGGACCCTCCCCGGGGGACCCCGGAGGTCTCTCCTAGTTGGCTGAAATCCTGGAAATCCCCACCATTAGGGAAGGGGTTGGTCAGGTTGCATGTCATGTCTCCCTCCTTGTTATGTGATTGGACTGGGCGGGGCCGCACCCCATGGGATGGGCCATTCTGAGCCACGAGGCACTCAGTTGGACCTGTAACATCATCAAGTAAAGATGTCTGTTCAACTCGCTCTTGCCATTCTGGTTTCTTATGTGGGAAGCCCGCAGGCTCCAGCAAGAGGTCAAGCCCTGCCTGATGCCCTCCTAAGCAAAGTAAGCTAGGAAGGACCAGGGGAAGAGCTGAAGACAGTGCCTGCGGGACGAGGTCCCCCCAAGAAAGCTAGCCGGGGAAACAAGGGACCTCGCACCCCCACATCAGGGGACCTTGTTGTTAGATGCCATAGATAGATTTAGTTATTTTCCATGGATCCTTTTTTTTTTTCTTTTGGTAATTTGGTGAAAAAACCCACTCACTCCCTCCCACCCCTCCTTTCCAGAACCATTTGGTAACTCCTGTATGTTAAGTGAAGCTGCACTATTTATCACAGACAATAATATTTTTCCCAATAATTGAATGTAACTGATGAAGATGCCATCCTTTTCTCCTGTGAGAGTTAGTTCCACCTTGGCATATTGCTATTAGGTCAAATCTGGTTCCATCTTTTGAGTATCAGTGGGAGAAGGGAAAAAATATAATAGATGGTTTAGGGCATGGATGTATAAATATTGTGTATTTTTGAAAAACTACATGCAGGGGGAAAGAAACCAACCCAGTGTGAAATCTGGTGTAACTTTCTTGCACTTCTAGCTGTGTTTCCTTATTTTTTGCCACCCTTCAGGGTTAATGGGAGCTTCCAGGGCCTTGTAATTCTATTCTAGAGTGACCTCTCAGCTTCTGAGTGTTATATCACTCAGCTTCTGTTTGAATCTTCCTTTTACTGTTTCCAGTAAGGTTATGAAAATGTCATCAATTGCTTTGGATGCTAGTGTTGTATGCAGCAAGCTTAGTTACACTCCCCTCCACCTCCTGCTCGTTCCTTAGTCAATGCACCAATCATCCCAACAACACTCACAAGACGATTTTTCCCTTCTTTTAAATTAATTTTCATATATGTTCTGTTCTATCTGCAGTCTGAAATGACCAGATGTCTCAGAAAGCCTCAAGCTATGCTGGCATCAGGAGAATCTGCCTCCATCCTGAGTGACTGTAGACTGAGATGCCAATATGTTCTGGTTTGTAATGGATGATTGATTTGCAAGGCTGTTTTGCTCTGATTGTCCCTTGCTTAAAGAAGCATTGGGCATTTAAAAAATTATTTTATTTTTCATTTTATACCAGGCAGTATTTCCCTGGTCTGTGGTCTTGTCTCCACTAAGTCCTAACTAGCTGCTCTACTGTTTGTGATTTTTTTTCCCTTGCAGAGAAGTTCATGCTTTTAAAATTTTAATAGCAAAAAAATTACATTGGAGAAATAACCAAATCAGTTGTCTAAATACCTTTGAATATACAAGGATCAGCTGTGGTGGAAGAACGTGGAAGACCTTCTCATCAGCCATTTGGACAGATCATCACGCTTTTTGTCTTCTCCTTAGGATGGCTATGTGTCACTTCCTCCTCTCATCTCAAACATTGGATCCAAACATCTAACATCCACACTTCATAAATCTTTGGAAGCTGTGTCTTCAGACACCATGGGCAACCTTGTGGTGAGACCCCTCAGGTTCAGCCAGGGTGTGCAGACATGTAGCCATGTTCCCCGTCTGCTAACATGAGGAAATCCTCCATGTTCAGTAAAAAGACCATAAAACTGTTTCTCTGTGTAACCCCTTTCCATATGAATGCTTACCTCTGAAATACCAGTACAGGCAAGGCCACCTCTGGGAAAAAGCCTGTGAATAGCCAGAAAGTCTGAGCTTGGACATTAGTGGCAGTTGGTGTTGAGGAATACACCTAGTGCAGGTAGCTCAGTGTGCTGCTGCAATGCAGTACAAGTTGCAGGTTCTGCTTTGTGTGTGGGGAAATGGCTGGAGCTTGCAGCAGGAGCAGTGATCGGACAGTGACCCTTTGCACAACAAGGTGCATGGGAACCTGTGGCACCAGCCAGGTAACCAGCCACTCAGAGATACAACCGGAGCCAATGGCTCAGCAGGAAGACCCCAGACCCCTCGTGCGCATGTACTGTAGATACAAGAGCCCCTGGATTGCTTGGTTCAGGGTCCCTCCTTGGCAGCACCCAGCTTGGTCTCGAGCTAGTTTTGTGTGACTCTGCCATGATTAAAGTACTTAGAGAAATCAGATACCTGAGACTGTTATGGGAAACCTGTGGCTGAGCCTGTGAGGAAAACTTGTCTGACTTCGTGAGAGTGGTGTGTTAGGGAGTCTAGCAAGGCACCCATTGACTCACTGGAGCCATCCACTGCAAAGGGTGTTTGCCACCAGTTGGGGTGAAATTCTGGGGTGGTAGAAGTGTGACTGCCAGAGTGGGTCCTGGATGATGAGACAGGAAGGTTTCCTTAACAGCTGTCCTAGGACTGGAAGTGACATTTGTAAATTACAGCCTCTGGGTTATAGCCCTGTCTTTTCCCTTAGAATTCAATTATAGCTTAAATGAACAGTGGTACAATTATTAATTTAACCTATTCGAGTTCCCTGGAGTTTTTAGTGCATGTTACAAATTGATTACACAACTCTTACAAATGACAGGAACTGAGCTTTTAATTCCTCATGCATGGTACTCAAACATAACCTGGCAGCATACATTTCTCTGCCTTACAGACTTTTAAAGCTGATCTGGCAAGAAAAAGGAATAAATGGTAATTGGATTCTTAATGTTTTTAGTCGGGAGTGAGTTATCACAGAACAACAATCACAAATTGCCTGCTTTTAGGTGTGAAGGATTTCTGGGGTGTTTTTAGAGCATTATTCCTTTTGTATGGCTCTGTCTGCATTCTGTTTGGGTAGTAAAAAATGAATGAAAATCCATTGCGTCCTTCACTTACTAAGGTAGCTGTGAATTTTGCCACTGTATTCAACAGACAGAGGTACTGACTTTACTTTTTATTTTCTTCCACTCTGAGATCATGTTCTCAGATCATTACATTAACCTGTTTTCTGTAAAGCAACCTTTTTGCGTCATGTTCATGTTTGGAAATACTTATCATTGTTTCAAATGTCTGGATACACTGCCAAGGTACTCATGGAGGAATTTTTGGATAATCCTCAATATAAATCCTCTTAAGGCTCTGTAGTGGTTTTGGTTTGTTAATTTTAGATTTCTCTTTGGTTTGTTAATTTGAGATTTCTTAACTAATGTGTTGATGAGTGTGGTGGGTTTTAGCATTGGTTAATTACTTATGTATTCATTTTTTTTTGCTGTGAGATAGGAAGATGGGATTAGGAGAAAAGTAAAGTAGGTTTAAAACTTTAAAAGGGTATAAAAAAATGTTATTAACAGTAACTAAAAGGGAAAAAAAAGTAGTAACAATCAAAACAAACCTTTTAGAGCACTTTTCTTCCTCTTACAACATATCTTTTTCTATTGATAATGTAAAGAAATAAAACCTAAAATTCCTAGTCAGTTTACTACCTCTAAAATAGCCTTTCTTTAGTTTACTTAGGGACAGAAGTCCCTTTTGGCTTATGTTATGGAGACTTCTTTACAAGAGGAAAAAACAGTTAATGTCTAAATGTATCTAAATGTCTCCCACGCAAAACCATGACAGACTCTTTTTGTGTCGAAGAAAAACACATTTCCTTCAGAACTGGGGGAATACTGCAGAGGTACAACTCACCCCTAGAGGTCACTGCGATCCAGGGATTTCAGCAAACTCCAGCGAGCACCCTGCGCGGTGGGTGCCCAGAAGCTGCAGCGGTGAGGTCCTGTGGGCAGGGCTAGCGGGATATCACCAGCCGGAGCGGAATGCTCATGAGGGTTGTTCCCACCTTCCGTTCCTTTAGCCTATCTCCCATTCCTTTTCTCTTTATGACATTTAAGGCTTACCACCAGAAACCAGGCAGTAGTCAGCTTTTTTTTCAGAAGACACTGTCTTCGGTGGAGTTTTTTCTTCAGTTTTTCTGTTTTGTTTTGGTGTCAGGTTTTTTTGTTCGTTTGTTTGGGGTTTTCGTTTTTGTTTTTTGTTTTGGTTTGGTTTGGTTTGGGGTTCTTTTGCATCTTCCTTTGCACTCAGAAAAAAATGGAAGGACAACTATGGCAAAATATGGTAATTATTTTATATTCAGGAGAAAGTTCCCTTTTCTCAGGTGAAGAACTTCACTTCTGGATTCTTTGGTGTTTGTTAATTCTTCATAGAAGTGGATTTTACTGTGCTGCGTAATTTAGGCTGCATCTTATTTTGCTTTCTGGCATGATTTATCAGTACCTCCTAATTTTTTAGCATATGATTTGAGATATTTATGAGTTGACTCTTTGGTTTCAGTGTAGATCGTCAGTAGCTCCAAGGCTCAGTGTTATGCAGACTGGTTCAAAAGCATCATGCTATATTTCAAAGAATTGTAAAATGACTTCTTCACACTTTCACTTTTTCTTTGCCTTTTAGAACAACCAAAGATTAGTTGGAGCTATACTGTTGGTAGCCAGAGTTTTAGTTTGGTACGGGGAGAGATGCCAAAGTGTCTCATTTTAAATAAGTCTATTCAGTGTTTTTTGGGGTCTGCTAAAGATTTGAAACACCTTTGAAACATAAGCTTCTTTGTCTCAAACCTAGAAAAAATAGATACATACTAAAATGTGTGAAAAAAGTCTAAAAATTCTTTTTCTGATTGTTCACAATATTGTTATCATATTTTGCCTACAGAAATTTGCCTGAGTAAGTTCTGCAGTAAGTCAAGTATATGTAGCCAGAAAAATTGAAAGAATTATTGGCCAAAACTTTCTACATAGAGAAGCTAGGCCTGAAAAGTAGCTTCACTACTGACTCTTGGTAAGCTATGTGGCAAGCCATTTAAACTCTCTACCTTTTGTTTTCCTCATTTACACAAGATTCAACATAGCTACATTGTAAATATTGTGTAGGAATGATCAATTATTAACACAGGTTGTATTATCCTATTTGGGTAGTACAGAAATTACAGAAAATTGCAGGCTTTCTTTTACTGAAATAACTGTTATCTGACCAAATAGTTACGATAAAATACCACAGTGGTGTAAAGAGGACATACTGTGAAATATGACATAGTTATATGGAAAAATGGAAGAAATATCACTGTCATAACTCAATAAATAAAAAGATAAATACAGAATTTGACTTTATGTAGGTTCCTAAAATGAGCTGCATATATTGGGGTGGGGAGGGTATATGCATAACATTATTGGGGTGGAAGAAGTTAGTTGAACTGGAGTGGGAAAGAGTGGTAATGTTGGTTCTGATTACATTCTATTTCTTGCAAGAAGGGGAATGATGGGGAAAAAGTTGAATTTTAGAGATTAGTTGAGACAAATAGATTAAGGCCTCCTCTGGTAAAGGCTTTTCAGGCAACTCTAGCAGAGGAAATTTAATGGTCTCAGTTGGCTGCAGTGGAAGTACTTGTGGTCTGAAAGCACTTCAGTGTCCATCCAAAGCAGGGCCATGAGACCCTTCTGTTATGTGAGGCCACAGCAGAAAGGCACCTGGAAAACCTAAAAATGTGTCAATTAATACAAAGTATGTGTGCATGTAGTTTGCTAACGTGAAATATCAAAGAATCGAAGTTCTAAGCAGAACATTAATTTAATCCTTTTTTTTTTTTGCGTTTTCTTTTGTGACTTCAATTTTAAAATATCTTTTTTAATGGTGTCTGCTTAAATGCTTGGCAGTTGTGGCCCTACAGAAGATCATCATAATACTATTGAAATATGAAATTTCAGGAAATTATCTGACAATGTGCTCAAGCCTCAACCATTCAGTCTTTCCTTCAGTGTGGAAAGCTTTGCTGTTTGTGAGATGGGTTTTCACCCACATAACAGACCCCTCCTCTTCCCTGTAGTGTTGATTGATCATGTGCTTTACTTTGGAATTGTTTTTATTCATAACAGTTAAGATTGAGAGTGAGACCAAATAATTTTTTAATAACAGTTGCAAAAGTCCTCCTGCAGCCCACCTGGCCTTCAGCTGAGAGGCGGCAGCACTCAGGAGAAAGCAATGTCCTACTTTCTGGATTTTGTCACTGTTGTTTAATGAGATAACAACATGCTTTATCATTTAGCTGTGACATATGATGGGGTTAAGAGCTCCAGAGAGATTTCTCAGAGCTGCCAAATTTGATGCTGTTCTGTAAAGGATATTTCTTACCAGTGAGAAACCCTCCGATTTCTTGCTCCCTTATCATCACAAATGTATCTGTTTCTCTTTCTAGGTCAGCCTACTTCCTAGGAGGCTTGCAGAGCTCCAGAAGAACTAGGACGATAAAGGGGACAAAACCCCATGAAATAGGATGGTTTCATCAATCCTCAACTCCCATCAGAAAGACCAGCAGCACTGACTCCTGTGCCCCGAACTGTGCTTCCTTTTGTCTAATTTGGGTCCTTAGGGGTTTCTGCTGCAATTATGGATGCAAGAAAGGTGCTCCGGCTGAGAGCAATAGCACAGTCCTCAGGAGCTGTAGGGGAAGATGGGCATCTGTTCCATAGGTTGTGATCTGCAAGAACCAGGAGCAAGGAATACTCTCAGAGACTGAGATTATAGGTGTTTTTGGCAGCTAGTGCAGTGAGTAGCAGAGAGAAAAGAAGTAGATCTGTTTTAAACAGGCATATTACTGTTGTGGGGCAACGAGGAGGAGAAGAAATTCACCAGGAAGGGTAGAGAGCATATAGGAAAAAAAAACAGGCAAAGGGAAAGAGAGGCATGCAGCCTGGCCTGGCTTGACTCCTCATAGAGGGCAAACAGCAGTGAAGAGCCTAGAGATGAGGGGAAAGAGCAGCTGGAGGGACTGGTCCTGCCCATCGTGCTTACAGGCTCGGTATTGCTTCCCTCTAATATTATTATCGCACCCCCATCCAACATGAGAGCACCAAACTACCAGAACAGACAGAAGCTACCAAGTGAAACTACCTTTTATGCTGGAGGGACAATTCAGGTAAGGATTATTTTCTTCTTAGTATGTCTGCTGAGCTAGACTTAAACTTTCCTTGCCAAAGAGCAGACACCTGTCATTTGTTGAGAAAAAAATTCAGTCTCTGTTGTCTCTGGAGACCACAGAGGCAAATAGTGCAGCAACTTGCTGGGCTGCTCACTGTTCCAGGGATTAAACAGAGTGGCAGAGGCCTCTTGATGCTCAGGAGAAACAGTAGAAGCCAACTGCTACAGTAAGAAAGAGCCCATTTGCTGTGCCTGCTGCAGCCAGGGATGGCAGAGGAAAGGAGCAGGAGAGTACGCTTGGGCTGGGCAGCTGAATCATTACTGCCCAGGCTCCAGCCCCAGTGTCTCTTGGTGTCCTCCCCCTGCTGCATTTTATCAGATAGAAGATGAGGAGAGAAATAAGGAAAGGAAAACATGATGTTGCATGAAATCTGATGATGATGCATGATGAATGATGTTGCATGAAGTCTGATTTTCTGTACAATTTTACACTGCTGTGGACTTTTGGTGCTTGGAGTGAATTGATATGGGCTTGTCAGAAATTTCCTAGCCCATAACTCTGACTAGATCACAGATTAGTGACAGTCTGAGAGGGCCTGTGCGAGCAGCTGGTAGGGCTGTGGGCTGCCTGCCCTTGCCTCCAAATGGGTTTTGGGTATGATGCTGGATCAGTCCTCCGCTTCTGTCTATCTAAGTGGAGCCCTCAGATCTATCAAAGCAATTCCATACATTTCATTTTGGTATGTTAGTGCCACAGATTGTGTGGTACAGGGATACATCTCTTCTGGAGAATGATGTCAAATCCAGGGGAGAGTGTATGTGGCAGAACACACTTTTCAGGCATGGCTTGACAAGCTGCAATGCAACTTTAAACAGACCTCAGTGACATCTGCAGATCTAGACTTTTCCCCAAACCTTTACATCATTAGACTTCAAGTCTGGCCCAGCATTTGCTAATTAGATCTGTTTCTAATACAGAGCAGTGACAGAAGTGTTTGGGCACTGCTGTTCTGCTGTTCTTCAGCTGTTTAGCCACAATAGTTAGGCATTTAAGGTTGGAAGCCCAATAGACAGCTTTATGCATTATCCACACCACCAAAATACTCCTGAGATACTGTTTCAAACTTAAAATGAGTTGTAGAACCCTAACAACCATGAAGGTAAGGGAAAATTAAAGATTTGGGTGTTTGGTCCTTTCAACAGGTACTACTGTGTAGGATTCTCAAAGGCCTAAGAGTATCTGTTGTTTCAGTGGAGGAAGGTGAAACAAAAGTCACACACACCATAGTACATGTCCAAAGATAGGGATATAATTATGAAAATGGAGTTTATTCTAGTCTGTTAGGTGACCAGCTGAAGCTCTTAAGTATGCAGATAATACCCTATCATCATGGAAGCTCACTAGTAGGTGATAGTTTCCTTTCAAATACCTTTGGAGATCTCATCACATCAGAGATCTAAGGATTCAGCCCAAAAGCTCAATTCTCAGTTATACCATCCCTTCCATAAAATTACAGGCATACTAAATGAGAGGAAAGGAATTTTTTAGGTGAGAGAATGGCTTATATCAGGCATAGCTGGAGTAAATATGGTAAAAAATTTCAGGCACATCAGCATTTCTCCTAATGTCTTCTCCTGTGCTGTGATTGACAGTCTATATAGTTGGGGGTGAAACTACAAAACCACAATACTGTAGCTGTTCTGTAAAACGTATTTCCATATATGAGCGTTGAGTTTGTGGGTGGGAGTCCTACAGTCTACTCTTCAGAAGCATACATAGAAATGTGCGAATGAAGTGAAGGTCTGTAGAAGTTTTTGAGGAAATTGCAGCAAGTGTATCATCCTCCTCGCCTGGAGCTAGCACCTAGGAAAACAAGCAGTAAGATTGATAGGCCAGAGAAAATGACTTCTCAACTGTACCTTTGTTGGTCCATGTATAGTGTTATAGGGAGAAATGAGTAGACATCAAAATTATTTTACTGGGTATTTACATACTCATATTTGTATTTCACACAAGAGTTTACTGATAGCCATATTTATTGAAACTGTGAACTTGAAGTGAATATTAAGAGAAAAAAAATGAAACCTTTAAATGCAATAATTTACTGTCATTCTGCTTCTGAGAACCACTGTGCTAGGGTGACATGAAACAAATAACTTGTGTTCTAGTTGAATCTGCCCAAACTGGCATATCTGATAGCAGTTCAAAATTGTCCATGTTGGATTGGGAATAAAAATGGTAGCAAAATTCCTCTGGTTTTGCAGTAACTGACAACAAAGAAAAATAACAAAAAGAGGTTATAAAATGATTTTTTAAAAATATAGCATTAATGAAAAAAAAAGGGCCAGGGTATGCCCCTATGTGTCACTTTTCCCTAATATGTTAAGAAGAACTGCAGAAATAAAGAAGTCTCTCAGAAGTCAGAAGACATCTAAACTTCCTAAATAAGTTAAGACCTGTGAAGTACTTGCTCAGCTTTATTCAATCTTGTACTGTGTAAGAAGCAGGAGAATACCTAGTTCTTCTACCAGTTTGCTTCTTTGACAGAGTCATTCTACGAGTAAAATCTTTCTTCTACTGGGGGAGTGTAGGGAGAGATGAAGTAAGATCAGTACATAATGTTTTCCATCTGATTTGTTTCCAGCACATGGGAAAAACATAGTAGATTACATGTTGCATTTATTGAAGAACATACATGTGTTTAAATCACAGTTTCCTTTCTTATGGTGAAATTGTGAATTATCTTTTCGCATTCATAGTTAGAGGGCAGAGCTGATGCAGAAACTTAGTGTAAGATAGTATATCCATTAAAGTAACCTAGACTGCTGAAAAATTATTCATTATAATGGGGGAATTTGCCTATAGGAATAGTGGCTTTGTTCCAATTCAGTGTTGGTGGGACACAAGTCTTCAGCCAATGTTGCTCAGATTGAGAAAGTTCTTGAAACAAGGTGGTAATGGACCGGTGCTGTGGAAAACAAAGCCTTTCTTATGAAAGAAACAGGGAAATTCTCAAAAATTTAAACGATCAGTTTGATGTTTTGTACCACAATAAGGTATGGTAGTGTTGGCATCACTTTTTTTCCCACAGCATGACTTCTACTGCAATGGCACATAGGCTGGAAAATATTTTAAAATACTAACTATTAGGCTTTTCATTTTGAATGAGACTAAACAAGGATTTACATTTTGATCAAAGACAACCCCTTAGTCTGTAGTTATGCTTGACTGAGATTGGCTCTGACAGCCAACATAATAACAGACAGACCATTCTTTAATATATTAACCCTTGTGACCTAATTCGCCATCAAAAAAATGCAAATAACATCCTCAGCAACCTTTTTAACCATTCACTTCCCAATGACATTTGATTTTCCTTTTGCAATGTCGGTGTACTTGTGTTACAATTTGAAAGTTATTTAGCCTTTCTGCAGAACAGATGTAGACATTAGGCACTTGCTCAGCTTTAGTTGAAAACCTCTCTCTTTAGCCACCAGTGCTCCCTGCAGCACTTGCAAGCCTGAGGTTGAAGATCTTGGTTTAACAGTGTTAACCACCATCACTACATCGTTTGAGCTTTTGATCATTATCAGTATATTTAGTTGGTATTGTACAGAGGGGAGTGGCAGGAGAGAGCAGGAGGGAAAAAAGAGAGGAAGCAGGAAAGGACTTCTGCAAGGAAGTCCTTATTTCTCTGAGTCATTTCAAAAAATCTCAGAAGGGATAATTCACATGACACAGCAAAAAATACAGAGAGAAAAAATCCCTGCCATTGAATTGGTTTCTAACCAATTACACTATCTGTTAATATTACAGATATTACACTATCTGTTATCTGTATTACACTATCTGTTAATATTTACTATATATATCTTCAGCATCTGTCTTTTTGATTTTTTTCCAATTAAAAGCAAAGTCACAAAGTTCTCTGAAAGTTAACCCTAGTCTATTCTGGGCAAGAAGATTTAGATCTACATGTGAACAGGAATGTTTAAATTCATTTTACAGTAATCCCCATGTAGTTAACGACAGCCTCTAAGTAATTCTAGCAATGTCCTAATTTGCAAATGTTATAAAAATCCTTCCCATTATAATTTTTAGCAACCAGTAAAGTGCAAGTATGAATTGGTTTGTTGATTTTCTCTTTTTTCTAATTTTTCTTTTTTTCCTGTTTCTTTTCTTTCCCTATCTTCACAAGTTGTCTCCTGCCAGCACTTTGGGTGTACACATGGCTCTTTGCGAGCAGGGCAGGATGCCTTCCATCCAAGTATGTGTCTTTTTTATCACATAAATCAAATATACTGTGTGTCTGTTTCTTTGGACTGGGTAATAGAATAATATCCCAATGAGGAGTCATGGGATAAGAACCTGATGTTTGCTCAACAGAGCTTAAAATCCTCTTGTTGCTGAAAAACCCTGTTGTGTAAATTGTTGATGTATCTGGGTTTTGGACTCTTGGAAACATGTCTTTCCTACAATTTTGAGTGTATGGATCAGCATACATTAATCTATTGCAAGCACAAAGCATGCCAAAACTTTCACTAGCATTTGCTGCAGAGATGAGCAGATGAAATGCAATAAGAAGTGAAGAATAAATCAAAACACGCTAAGCAACAGCTCATGTGTCCAGGCCTCAAAAAATCTCTTGAGACACTTGTTGTTTCATCATTTTTTTGAGAAGGGAGATCTCGCTGACTTTTTTCCTGGATAAAGGTTTACTTTTAAATTTTCTTTTTATTAACCAGGGGCTGAAATTGATGACATGGTTTCATGATTCAAAAGTACTTGGATTTTGAGAGAAATCACAAATACCTCTTCATTGGCAAGTAATTCACAGTAGCATCTTCAGCTGAAGACTTCAGGGATTTTTATGGTAAGGCTTTGACACATTTGAGTGTGTGTGGTGTACCTGGGCTGGCCTTATTCATACTAACGGGTGATACTCAGCAGGAACTGATCTGTCTCTTGTCATCTGTAGTGTGGCTCTGTATTCTCACATCTGCTGGTTTAAAACTAGATTGGATGGTGGGCACTTTGTTGTGACTGCAATTCAGATACATATTGTGTTTCTTCACCTAAAAGAACAGAAGACAAATGGGGATTTGCAACAGAAGACAAACAGGAATTTGTGACAGTCTGCATTCAGAGGTTTCTTCACTGTGAGTGTTAATGATAACTGGAGAAAAATAGCATGCCAGAATGTGGTGGCAGCTTAGGCTGTCAGAGTACATATCTCATCACACCTCTGACCAACACAGCTGTGCTGTCAGAGCAGGATGGAGTTGGCCTTCATAGGGAAGCAGATGAAAATAGAAGGAAGCAACCATTACACATGGTGAAAGCTCCTGCCCAATTGTGCTTCCAGGGTTGACAACCCATGTCTCTCTACTCAAGTTCTTCTCTTTTGGAAGGTCTGCCACAACAGCCTATCATCTTCTGGACTGCTTGGGCATTTCCAACCACAATCCCAATGAGTGCTTGTGCAGTTTGTGAGTTTCATACAGTCTTTCCTGGAGAGGGAAAATCACAATGAATGCTCTAGTGAACCCAAGGAGAGTGGGCTATGATATTAAATTTAAACTGTGACAGGATTAGATATAGTTCTGTAGCTCTGCCTGTCTCAGAAGACCTCAAATCTGCCATGACTAATTCACTGGTAAGACTATTGCCTTTTCTTTTCCCACACCTTTTTTGTTTTAAAATAGGCTGAGTTGGATTTTTAAATGAAGAAAGTGAATTGGTGCAACCGTGTGCTGAGTCAACTTCCCTTATAATTTTATTTTGCAATTGAAGGCTCAAATGTATCAGTGTTTTTAAGGTTTTATCACCACTGTTGGTGCCTCTGTCTCACAGCCACAATTAACAGTGGAGACATCAACAGAAAGTGCAGCAGAGGAGGCAGGAGCACAAGGGTTGTCTCAATCCTTGAGGGGAAATACCCCGAGGAAATAGTCCCTCAGGACACATTAAGTACTTCTCTGAGGATCAATGGAAGGAGGAACATTGCAGTGTAGCTTGAAGTTTGTAAGAGTTGACTGCAGCTTGAGTGGTGCTTTTTGGAAAGCAGCAGGACAAGGAAGTAATGAGATGCACTGGCCTAACTTTTGTGTAAAATTGCCGTTGGAATAATAGTACATTCCAATAGTACTGTTGTTAACGGTCATTGACATTTTGTCAGGCCAGTAAACCATTCTCTATTCAAGATTTTAGATCCTGTAAGCAACAGCCAGAAACATTCTTGCTGCCCTGGTGGCTTGTCAAAAACACCAGGGCTCAATGTCAGCTCTGTCTCATGGTGAAACTACTTCTGTGGTCCATGCCCCACAGACACAGACCTCCTTCAGGAGCTGGTCCAGAGACCAAAGAGCTACTGCAGCTCTGTGAATTGGATGTCTCCTGTGAGGTGGGTCAGACCTCTCAAATCTGCCAAGAGGGTGGCTGTAACTTGCAGGGGAGAGGAGTTTCTGATAGTCTCCCCATGATGAGTCTGTGGGCCCTAACATGACACAGGGAATGCTGCTGCTGCCAGAATAGGAAACAAAGTTTTGGTTGATATTTGACTTACAGCAACACAAAGGGCTGCAGCACAGGAGCTGCTCCTTGCAGTGGGTAGCAAGATGCTTTTTTGCCTCTCTTCACATTGGGAAAAGTGAGCTATGCTCTTCCCTTTTGCCAGTGGGAGCTGATGGGCAGCTGAGCCTTGAGGACACCAGATAGGAGAGAGGTTCAAAGTATCCCATGATTTCTCCACAGAAGATGATAGTGTGGCTTCCTAGCACTGAACAACAGGCATCTCATTGACCTCTAATTACACTGACTATGTCTATGGGGAAATATGGGATGGATTTCCTACATACTTGTGGAACTTCTATACTTGTGGAGGGAATTTTAACCCTTATGGAACACTAGTGTTCCGCTGTAAACTCTCTGAGTAAATAGCTACCTTTATTTCTTTCCTTTTTGTCCCTAGCTCTGGATTTTTCAATCTTAATTTACTTCTGCTTTATTGTGGCATAAATGTTTATCTTGATTTTCTGTTGTTTGCCAATTGCTTGACATTGTCCATATGGCTAAATCTTTGGTGTTCTTACACTGGAGTCATAGAGTGGCAAAGAATGGAAATTAATCCCAAAATGTACTGATAAAGTCCAGAGAAGAAAGAATTACAAAGTAAGGGTACAGGAACCAGAGCTGCATAAAGGAAGGGGGCTCTTGGATGCTAAGCAAAAGTGCTTTATTTTTAAAAAACTTACTAGTGAAGATATATGGTTCACCCAAATTTGCTCATTTAATACAACATACAAATACAAATATTTTGCCACAAAGAGATTACCTGAAAAACTGGTACTTCTGGACTTCAGTGATGTTTGCCAAAATTGTAGTCCATGCTCTGAAAACTTTACACATAATCTGTAATGGAGTCACTAGTCAGAGACTCAGTTGTTCTCACCAACTTTGAACACAAGTTCAGACCAGTCTTTACCAGTGGGTTGTGAACTGGGAGGACAGGTGTACATTCACACCTACAATGATGATTACTGGCTGCCGCAAGGACATTTGTGTGGGAAGAGATGGGATGGAGTTGAGCTGTGGGCTGTGGGACGCACCAGCAGAAACACATGGCAGTACAAAGAAGCACATGGCAGCACAGAGAGGCTTGTGCCTGACCTTGTGGGGAGGAGGTGCCACATGGCAGAGCCCTGTGGGAGAGGAGCTTGCTGGAAGCTGACAGACAGGTGAACAGCACACGATCACCCCATAGAAGGACATTTAGAAAGCGTGTTGCTGATGTGGCAACATGGGATAGTCATGTAGTGAGAATTACCATGTAAGGAAATACTGTGCCTTGAAAATGTGTATAAAACTGGCTTATTTCTTTGAATAAATGATTCAGATTCCCTGCCGGTCTGGGTCTGTGTCTCAGTCATTAAACATTTGGATGCAATCTTTCAGCTATGGAAAAGAAAGCAAGTTGGCTGCCTGTGTTATACAGAGAAAGAGTCAAACATCTAGGTAATCTCAGGAGCAGGAGGTGTCCTTCACATCTGCAGCTGCTTCTGATATGATTTCATTTGACGCCAACGGTGTAGATTTTGGATAGGGAAAAGTTTTTTCATTTCTCCTCTTAAACAGAACTACCACATTGTGAATGGCTATAGAATCAAATATACAAGAGTATGTGCCTGATTTTATAAGTAAAACCTTTCCTAACAGTTACAGAGAACAGCTGTTGCCCTATAAAGACACAGGCTCCCCTTTCTTTTTAACCATGCTTTATAATTGTTGTCTCCCCTTAATTTTTCCTTTCCATCATCACTGTTTGATAATTGTTTTTATGTAAGATATCTTCATTGACTTGACATTTCTCACAACTGCTAGAACAAAAGTGATTTGCTTGAACTGTAGGAGGTACCATGAATTAATAGCTGAATTCTATATTGTGTTCTCATTAAGGGGGAAGACAAGTCATCTTTTTTATGAGTAACAGTTTTACCTTGTATTTTTCACAGCAAGCAAAGACAGCCCTGGACACCTACAGTGTCTCAATCAGAGGGTGACAGACAGAGCAATAGCATACACCCTGTCATCAGTATGCTGCTGTCAGTCACCAGTGACTGAAGCTATTTGTGCTATAATAATGCGCAGTTGCATTGCAGGAGAAATACCATCACTAGACAAATGCCGTGCATTGCAAGCTACTTAATTGTTTGTAGATGTTTTTAAAGTTCTGAAAAACTCCTTTTTTTAAAATAGGATGTTATTCTGTTATTTTTTAACTTTTGGTAAAGTGATTTTATGAGTTGTTTGTATAACGCTGTTTCATACAAATCATCCTTCTTACGAACTTTTCTGGGGCTGTCGGCAGGAGAGAAGATACCAGCACAGTGGCTTTCCATGTTATGCTATTTACTGTTAGCATTTGGAAACACATTGGACATGGTAAATTTTAGAAAGATAAAAACAGGTATATGTTGTATATAATCACCCAGTTGAGGCATAGTTTTTCATTAAAGTATTCATCAGTTTATTAGGCAAAGTTTAGGAATATAAAACAGTTGGGGCAACTGCTTCAGGACAGAGAACCTGGAATAAAAAGGCTATATCCATTGACCAGTCTTTCCTTTTGCCACCTTAAAGTCAGAAAAATTATAGAATTCATCAACCACACACTGCAAATAAAAACCTTAGTCAGAGTCCCTGGTGAGGAATCTGTATTTGATGTCAGAAGGAGTTGAATGGAGGTCTAAATAATAAAGAAAGCAGTTATATCCCTGCAAGAAAAAATAGCTCAGGACTAAAGGTTGTCATCTTTTGGGTTGAATTCTTATCCTTTTATAGTCCATGGCAATTTTGCCACTTTCTTTTATATGGCAAGGATTACACTACTAATATGTTTTGACCCATCTTCCATTTAAAAAAAAATTAAAAGAAAAAGCGTTATCCTCGTCTTTTTACATACTCATGCAATGTGCCCACTTGCATGTAGAGTGGCTTTTGTAACTTTTATTTCTTGCCTTTGGGCTTGATTTCAAAGAATTGTAATATATTTGGCTTTTGTGACTTTCACTAATTAAACCATCTAAAGCAGATGGAATTACAGAAATTACAGGGTTTACAATACCGTCCTAATTGGTTTACAATCTATGCAACACTACAGTGCCATTCAGATTGTGTAATGTATAAGGACTGCACAAAAGAGAATCTTCACCAATTAATTTTCTTAAACTCCGTTATCGGCAATTTTTGCTTCCTTTTAATTCCTTTCTGTTAAGCTTTTTCCTGGTGTCCTTGTTGCTGTGGGAAGAGAGAAAGCATACCATTGCCATACTGGGCCTTTCTCCATCTGCTAAAAAAACCCAAACAAATTTTTTTTTCATCTGCAATGGAATAGAACAAGAGGATAATAGAATAAAAAATGAGTGAACTTTAAAGAAATAGCCCATATTAGAAAGGTAAAATAGTCATTGTGTACTCTGATACATTTTTAAATTATGGGGATTTGAGAATGGATAGAAAAAGATCACATTTTTTGAGATGGTAATCACGTAAAGTTGTAATAATGCTGTGGTTCCCTTACACAGGATGAAAAAAAGTCATTCTGTTTCTTTAAATTATCTCATTTTGCCATTTAGACATGATGTTTAAACTCACGATTCCTTTTGTTGCCATGGTAACAGGTTTTGGCCCTCATGGTGACAGAAAAGTATCTCAGTTCTTGTTCCTCTTTGAACACATATGTTTCTATGTATAGCTGAACAAGCAGAGGGAAGGGAGGTGTGACAAGATCACACCTTTTGGAGCAAGGTAACACTTTGTTCCAAACCAAGGCTGTGCTGAGGAAATAGCCTGAAGCAAGGACAGATTTATCCCTTCTGATTCCTGTGTGGACTCATTCAGTCTCCACCTTTAATGATACCAGATAGGTTTGCTCTCCCTGCTCCCATCCCCCTGGCATCCCCTCTTTCCTAGGTGACATTTTAGAGATTTTTTATATGTGAAGCAAGTATTTGAATGAAATCTAGTTTTAGGGGATTCCTATGGAGCTGGCTGCTAGCATCTTGCAGTATTGCAGGGGTCAATTAAGAGAAACAATTATCTGGTTTTAAAGCTTTAATAAGAAAAGCAAATCAAAACAGAAAAAACAACAACAACAGAAACTGAATAGAACAGAAAAGCAAGAAGAAAGACAGGAAAAGAAAAAGTGGACAAAAAGTAATGTTAAATAGCATGGAGCATGACTAATGGCACAAACATGTTAAAATCATTGGGAAAATGTCCTTGGAAGACGAATGCATTTTCAGCAGAATAATTAACTTAATTAACAAATTTGCATGCATATTCATCAGGCTATTGAAGTCTTTCCAGCACAGCTTGATGAGCATTGGTGTAATAATTGTCTCATTTACATTCTGCAATCTACTACAATTTGGGGCATGCAAAAAAAGCCGACCTCTTCCTTTTGGCTTTTTTTAGGACCCTGACCCTCTCAATAAATGCATGCAAATGACATGAAGTGTCCAATACTTAGCCTTGTGTTCCATGCTCGATAAAAAAGCCTGCTCCCACTCTGCCATGCTTTCCTGCCTTGTACTTCCCTCTTCCTTTGCTTTATTATTTTCCCTTTGGCCCAGGTTCTCTTTTTTGCCTCTGCTTGCTCTCCTGGGTAAATCTTGGCACCAGTTTTGACTTCAAATCTCTTGGGCTGCCAGACTGCATCATGTAAAAATTGCCATTTTCCTCTATCTCTGCAGGGCAATCTTTAAAGGCAGTAAGGTGTGACGCTCCAGACTGGCAGCTTGGCAAGAAAGAGCCCATGGATACCAACACACAGGAATCTGGAGGGTTCACTCTGACAGGCAGTCAGTAGTGGGAACAAAAGAAATTTAAAAGAAAAATTTTATTTTACATTTTGCAGGCATATGGTTACAAGACCAGCAGAAATATATTTAATTACTGATATTGTCTGTTAAGCAGAAATAATGTACCAACAGCAGTACCTTTATTTTTTTCTCTTTAGACTATAAAAAAGTGAATTAAAAGAGGCATCTAGAATGCAGTTGGTTCATAGTGCTACATTTCAGATCCATTTACATTTTTACCCCAATCATTTGCAAATAGAATCCAATCACTTGATTTTAGCATGATTTTCTTTTTAAATGGGAATGAATATTTTAAAATCCAATTAGGCCATTTACTGGCATTTTTGTTACCTTGTTTTAAATCAAACCCTTCAACCATGCAGGATAGAGTCCCTACAGTGTTTACAAATAGTATTAGGTATGCAAACTGTGCTATAAATGAATTGACTTGCAAGACACCAGCCTGAATGTTTTGTACCA
>WEZZ01040345.1:2242-16415 GCA_013400585.1 Chloropsis cyanopogon
AAAGATTGTAATCCTAAAAATTAGCAATTTGTGCTCCAAAAGAACACATACTCTTTTTCCTAGCAAGGAATTTTTGTACCCTCTTCTGAGCTTCATTGTTCTACTTTCCTATGTAAATGATCAGACATTTTGTAGCAGATAAAAACCAACATGGGGATGAGGGGTAGCAGGGGCAGGAGCAGGGATTTTAAATTACCTTTGTATTTCAGTAGTGATTCCCTACTGTAACTAATTTGTCTCTGTTGTTGGCCTTCAGAATCTCAGTTTGTCCCCATTTCCAGAGGTTGTTAATTTATGTGGGGTTTTTTGACTGTATGGGGTTTTATGGGAGAGCATTTTAAGTCCATGCAGTTTCTTGGTGGTCCTGTCTATTGCACTGGCAGCATGAGGATGTAAGTGCTGTTCTGATAAGCACAGTGTGAGTTCACTCTTGTTCTCTGGGTTTGTTGTGAAAGTGGGCATTCAGTCAGAATGACAACGTTCTGCAAAGCCACCACAGGTGGCTGTAAGAATTCACTGGTTTGGGTCTGGTATAGCCCCCTCAGGTGTTGTGGTCAAGACATGAGGGCTTCTATGTACAGTATGTGTATTGCTTCAGGAAGAGCTAATCACTTTTAATCAGCCAGGAAGAGCAGGTTGTGTCCTCATTTCTGAGGCCAAATAAGATATTTCAGTCGGCTTCTGCAGTGCATGTCTTATTTTCCCTGGAAGATGGCTCACAGAGGAATTACCAGCCTGGTGTGCAGTTGCTACATTTCCATTATGTTTGTGCTAGCCCAGGAATGTGATGGTAAGTGATGATTCCAATTAGGCTTTTCAGTATCCCTGTTTCCTTGGCACATTTCAGCATCAGCGGCTTCTGGCTCTGTGCCTCCTGCAGCTGATGAGAAACAGCCTTCCTCTTCCAGTTTTCTCAATAGTTTCAGTGCCACTTTTCGGTTGGAACCTCACTATTCTTGTTTTTGACACTTTTATAGTGTTTGCACACAGTAATACAATATACATAGTATACAGAGACACAACTCAAAACATAAAGCACAGGAACTCCATCTCTCCGGAGCATGGCAGGAGTGGGTTTTCCTTCTTTGTGGAGGAACTGACTGAAGTTCCACGTGCTGGCCTTTGCTGGCCTGATATAGGCAGCTTCCAGGTAGATCTGTGCAATTACTGCTTTGCTGCTTCTTTCTGAGCAGAAGCACTGAAATTCCCAAGTTATATGAGCAAAAAGCTGGACAGATTTTTTTGCCACTAGGTATCTCATCTGGCTTGCTTTATTCCCAAGAGTGATGCATCAGCCTATCTGTTTGTCATGTTCTAAGTCACTTCTATTTTCCTAAACACTGAAAGAAGCACTGTGTGCTCAATTATTGCTGTATGATTGCAGCTAATAGTACTTGTTGTTTGTAGATTGCATTAGGCAATTCCTTCTGATGTTAATAATGAGTCCTTATACAAAGCCCTTTACAGGGAAAAAACCCAACTATTTATCAGTTGCCCATCGTTGATGTCTTCACCATAGCCTCAGTGTAGCAGCAGCTACACCCAAAGGCCTGCTACAGTCTTTCTCATGCCAGTTCAGGGTCTCTTGATCTGTTACTAATTCTTTATTCAGCTCTAATTCTCTTGATACTTGTTGTGCTATACTGTGTTGGGGTTGTTTGAAATGCTGGAAAGCCTGGTTATGAACCAAGAGTCTGTAACTTTTGGTTGTTTATCTTTCATTTTCTTTAGGCAGGAATAGCATGTACTCATTATTTTACTGTCACTTGATGGTTTTGCACAAAGTATTTTTGAAGGTTTTCCTTTCTCTTAAAAATACCTTGTTAGAATGGTGGTACACTATGTGTTTCATTCGTCTTGATTGTTCCATAAGATAGGCCAGCACCTGATGGTGATTCAGCTTGCAAGAAGCAGTGATTTATTTGAAAGTATCCAAAGATTTTATTTTTTTCATTTTTGCAAAAACTCAGAACTTCCTTCTGAATCTACACAAGTTTACTCAACCAAGGAGCAAAAGTCTTGGCCTGTGGTAACTTTGCAGAAGGAACAGATTATTGGATATGTACTTTCTGTTACAGACCCAGCTACAAACAGCAGCATCCATCTACTCATGTTGTTCCAGTGTATGTCTGTAGGATACTGAGAAGTAGCTGCACAGTAATCTTGCATTGCTGCTCAATGAGAAAATTGACCCCATAGGTCAGTGTTACCCAGACAGGAGCGCAAAGCAGAAAAATGCTACATAAGGATATGGTCTTCCCCAGCAGGCTATTTAAGGGGCCTCTCTAGAGTAGGTGCCCCCCTAATTAGGCCTCAGGAAAGTAATCAAAAGCAATCTTGGCAGCTTCTGATTTACTGTGTTTTCCTTAAGTTCGCAAAGAAATGCAAGATGAGACCAAAGTCCAAGTCTACACTATCAGTCCCACCATAACCACAGTCCCATTTTGTGTTTATGATGAAATCTAAATTAAAATATTCTCTGGGCAACCATGATGTAGTCTAAAAAATCCTCTGTGGCATTTAATTTTTCAAAATTACAATTTTCTTGTATTTCCTCAGCCCTGTGTCTGTTAAAGTCATTGCCAGTTTTATTTTTGACAGCTTGGAGCTAAATCTGAACACCTGTTCTTCAAGCCGCAGGGAAAGTGATAAAAATAAGGAACACCATTTAAATAAACATAGATTACAATAGTAGTGTGAAAAAGAAGCTTTAATAGAACATCTTTAATTATTTTTTTTTTTCTGTCTAGAATGCTACAAATGATAAATTACTAAATGGAAAAGTGAGTCTGGGCAAACACCACAGATGCTTGTTAGTCCAGTGCAACTGAAACTTACAGATTGATGCTTGACCTCCTGGCATCTGAATTACTATAATTTCCAAGCCCTGCAGTACATTTTCCTGTCCCCAAGTAGCATTTATCATATTTTATTTTTTTTCTCCCAATTTTGTTTGTAATTTAAACTTGCAGCTGATGGTGATGATTCACAAAAAGATTTTTTAGTGCATTCTGAAGAAAGTAGCATTTTCTTTTTGAGTTCATGGCTTAACAGGCCTTCTTCTGCAAAGAGGATGTATAAACATGGTTCCTGAGTGCAGGCTGGGATTAGGTGGGTCACTTCAGAACAGCAGTGCTCATTCATGCTAATCTGTTGCAAATTTTAACTACAATCCTGAACCAATACATGTTGATGTATATATAATCCCAGATACTGCTGTTCCAGCAGGCATTGTGATTGACATGATGTATCTCCCACTCACACTGGATGTGTGTTGAAGTTGAGAATAGGTGTTAAATCAAATGTTCCTAGCCCACACTGAATGTAGACTCCAGTATTTCAATCCTGGCTGTCCCATACTGGTATATGGATGAGGTATATGGGGGACTGGTACAGCCACTCTTTTCTGAAAGTCTTCAGAGGGAGCATTCGCTTCAACAAGTTCCCAAATTGAGGAAAAATTGCAAAAGCACCAGAGGAGGAGAAACTACTTCATTTCACTTCTTTGCCTGTGCATCTGGTGGAAAACTTGAAGAATTGCATGATAAACAAAAGGTGAAATAGACAAGGAACTGCCTTCTCTAATCTGCACATTGAAAAGACAGAGTAGGTAAGTTGATTTTATCCTTTGCCCATTTTCAGTGAGATTTACCTTCCATTAACCATTTCACTTTGGAAAAATATCTGAAGTTTCCTAGTCAAATAGATGCCATCTCACAGCAAAAAGTGTAAGTAGAGCATATCACATTATGATCAAATCACACGGTAACTCATTTGTAAAGTTGTACATAATGTACTTTAATGTTTGTTCTCTGCAGAGAGGTGGTACCACTCTGAGAGTTGCTGTGTGTGTCACAGGGGCTTCTGGGCTGCAGAAAGGGACAGGCATGGAGAGATGGAGCAGGAACTGGAGTCTCTGGGGAGAGGAAGCCGAATTTCCTTTGCTTGACGTGATGCAAAGAAAACCATGAAAAAAGTTAGAGACAGACTGGAGGAAATGCCCTGACCAGCAATCCAGTGATACAGGGCAGGGAGTTACTGCTGAAACTTTTGTTTTCCACCTGTCTCACCTAAAACCTCTTCCTCTCCCGTTTACCTTATAATACACCAATAGAGGCTGAAAATAGTGAAAACAGTGTTCTTGGGAGAGTGGCCATACAGAGGAGACACACACAGGTTTACATCAAACTCTGGGTGATTTGGAATTCAGTCATGACATGCAATATCACAGTGCAGGGGAGACTCCTGCTTTCCTTACAGCCTACAGGACCTTTTCCAAGCACTGTTTTGCCAGCATGTGTGAAGTTTCTATTGGGAATGTACCCAGCACCAGATGTCCCAGTCTGGCCCTGCTCATGAAAGTCCCTGCACAGGCAGAGTGTGCCCCATGTTTGTTGGCCTCATGCAGGACTGAGCTAAAGGTTTTCAAACTTCCCCAAGGCAGGGTGCAAGAAAGAGAGACACCTCATGTTTGCTGTATGCAAGCACAAAGTAGTTTTGCTGTCCTTGTGGAGAAAATCAGCAGGAAGAAGTAGTCACAAAAAAAAATAAGTGGAAAGCGCTTTGGTAGCCAAACTGAAAATCATTTTGATTCATGCTGTGAAAGTGTTTTCTTAACCAGCAAAGTCATCTCTGTGCAGTGATAGGCAGGTGTCCATGTGAATGCCCTTGCAGGTAAATTTGTTGTCTCTCAAAGCAAAATACATGTTAGGGTTTTCAACCATATTCATCAATGCCAGGATCTTTCTTGTCAACCTGTCTGGACCAGTGGGCAGAACACCCGGCCTACAGTGCTCCCAAAACACAGCCTGGCTTTACTGGGGGAAGGGCTGCTCTTGTGTTTTCTACCAAACAAATTTCAGCCTAGAAGTGGGATGATGCTTCAAATACAGCTCTGTCACACCAGCAAAAATGGCCTTCATACATGTGTAATACTGAACAATTTTTAGGCTGAATAGTGAATTGATCCTCAAGAGAAGTGAAAGGAGAAATAGGGAACTACTTAGTGACCAAATTGCCATTTTTTAAGTATTTTCCTGATATCAGTGCAGGCAATAACTAGATCCAAAACCTGCCTGTAGAGGACTACAATTTTAGTTGCAAGAAAAAATAAATCACATAGAAATTGTAAGTACTTCAAATTGTATGACATTTCTATCTAGCTCAGCTAAAAAGAAAATAGTGGTATTTAGTAGTAACTAGCAGAGCTGGTGGTGCCTGTACTGATGTTATTCACATTAAGCTATGATGTGAATGGGGAGTTTTCAATTTTACAATAAGGGAAAATAAACAACAGAAACTCCTCAATTGCTGGAAAGAGAGATATGCCTGAAACTGATTTTCTTCTTAAGTAAAGAATTTGATACCAAAAAAGTAATCTTAACCTCATATGACCAGATAACCAAAAATGTAAGCAAACTATATTTCTAGGTTTTTAATTCTATATTAAAATATCTTAAATATTTTCAGGGTTTTTTTTTTTTTTTTGAGTAAAATTTCTAAATTGGTGTATGTCTTCTCTAGAAAATGTATTGTTTTGCATCAGGAAAATGAATTGCCAACTCTCTATCTAGAGACATACTTTTTTGGAGCAGGGATCTGTGTCTTCTTTGAAGTTAGGGATATATTGTGCTGTTATTTACAATCGGATTTCCTTCCAGAACACATCTGATAACTCATAGCAACTCTGCCAGAAGCTGTGGGAGAAACTGATAGACAATTCCCAATACAGTTTGCAACATAGTGCTGGAGGATAAAGGAATCAAAATACTATGGAGTTAGAGAAAATATTTGATTGCTGAAGGCAATATGTTGCTAGGATTTAGACCTCGAGTGCCCTGTGTAAAGGTGGTAGGTACTCCAAGAACGCTGAGGGTTGGAAAGAAATTTTAGGTTACTGAATGTAAAGGACAAATTGTTTAGCAGCTGAAATGAAGATAACAAGCACCTCTGTTCCATGTGACTCAGCCAAGGGGCACTTGGTGATGCTGAAGCGAAGGGCAGGCTCCCAGGGAGGATGGGGGCTAATGGCCCTGGATGCATCTTCGCTCGCCATGCCTAACTCAGGGGGCAGAAGGCTGTGTGGAACAAGGAGCCCAGTAGGCAGGGAGTTGCCTGCAGTCTTTTTTTTCTAATAGCTCTGCATCATACTTACGTAAATTGTATTGTAATTGCTAAGGGATCAAATGTATCAGCTTAAAAATACAAGGCTGACGTTGCGAGGAGGTGTTTTACTCTGCCTGGGAACGCCAGTGCCTGTTGGGAAAGGGAGTTCCTGACAGCTACGTCACAGCAGTGCTGTAGTGAAAAGCAGCAATTTTCCAAAATCCACGCTGAAACAGGTCTGAAATGTCCTATCAGGTCTGCTTTACAATCTGATTGTATAGGAAGAAGAAATATTAAATGGTCTAAGTCTTAATAAAAACCCAGAGGAGAAAGGACTGAGCTGTATTAATACCATATCTGGAAACATTCTATGTAGATATTGCATATAACAGTAATTTTACTGCCACAAAAGAGAAAATATTTCTGCAGATGACTAAATTTTCAAAGAGCGAAGTGGAAACACCCAGTTTTAGTGCTCCCTTTCCCACAAGCCTGGTAAACAACTGGGATTACACTTGCACATACACTAGTGATATACTGATGTTGAGTGGTCTGTCAGCACAAATCAGAGATTTCTTGGCTGTGGATAAGGACTATTCATAATTTATAACAATCACCATGCTGCTGGATGCAGACCTGTTTATTCTTCAGTGTGAGACTGAAAACTCTGGTATGATGAAGAACTGTGGGGTCTCCCATTGCTCAGCACTCTGACTGCAGGCTCTGACCTGTGTGAAAAACGAAGAAGATCAAAGGCATGACAGCCAGTAATGTTCTTTAAGTGGATTGATCTAAATTAGACAGATGGGATTTGCACAGATGGAATACCCAGCAAAATTGGCAAAAATTACTCAGTTGCTTTACTGGAAATGCTTAAACCCAAAGCTGGGTAGGACTCTTGCCACATCCACCAGGAGAATATTTGTGCCAAGCGAGTTTCACAAACGTTTTAAATACTGCTCTCTGTTGTATCAACAAAGTCTGTGTGAAGGCATTTCATTTCAGAGAGATTTGCAAAAATGACAAGCTGGGGAAATGAGTGCTCCTTTGCAATCCTCGTTGGCTGTCAAAGAGGAAAGCTCTTGGAAAGTCTAGCGACTAAGAAAACCAGTGCTAAATTTTCTGATGGAAAGTGAATGTGCTGAAGACTGCAGGCTACTTGAAGATGAAGAGTGGATAAGCAAGCTGGGTTTGCTTACAGATATTTGTTTCTTCTCTTTGTGAGCTCAGTACAAATCTCCAGGGGAAAGATTGCCTTTTGCAGTGCTGTGTAAGATACTTTCTTCTCTCATGAAAATATGTAGACTTCCACATAGCAGTATAAACCACTTTTTTTTTTTTTCCCCCACAAACTCTAGGAAATGAAACTTCTTCTTATATTCATTCATATCCAAGCCTGAGAATTCTGAGGCAGAAAAGAGCTGTTTCTGTTCACTGCCTCAGACATGGGTGCTCACAAATCCAGGGTGCTGGGATGTCTGACCTGGCATGGCTGGGAGAAATTGGGCTACAACTTCAGAAGTGCGTAGGTTTTACTGCATGGAAAGCTGGCCTACCCAGCAAAGGCACTGGTGTTCAGTCTGTGGAGACCAGATTAAAGTCCGTGCTCCATTCCAGAGGGACTGCAGTTCCCCCAGACACTCTGTGCATCTGCTTGGAGGGGAGACTCCCAGTACATACACAAAAAGTGAGGGAAGTTCTTCACACTGCTGCAGGCTTTGCTGCCATGCCACAGAGAGCTTAGTGCTCACTGCATGTCCTGCTGCTGCCAGAGCTGGCAGGAGCTGAAGTTCTGCAGGGCAGGAGTGGGGCTGTGAAACAGAAACTGAGGGAGTGGGGGAAAAGACTGGAAATTCTCAGCCCAAACTCGCAGGAGAGATCCAGGCCTCTTCCCATGTCAGATGTCTCCTGTGCTCCCAGTGGAGACAGGCAAGAGGGATCTCCCATTTCCCTTTGTGACCTGTGGCCAGCACTGCTGGTGCTGGTGCCAGGACAGAGCAGTACACGAAGGTCTTTGGACCCAGGATGGAGGCTGACATACCTCAGCCTGTTTATTGTTACTGGATCTGTGGATGCCCAGCACCTCCAAGGAATCCTGCTTGTCCTTTCTTGCATTTGACACCTAAGGAGTCTCCCCTTCCCCAGACCCTGAACAAACCTTGCACTTCTCATATCAACTCATACTTTTGCAGAAATCAAGAGTAGCACTGGGGCTGTTGCATACACCCTGCTCACTATTATACAGGTACCTATGGTTA
Organism: Chloropsis cyanopogon; assembly: GCA_013400585.1. Lineage (NCBI taxonomy): Eukaryota > Metazoa > Chordata > Aves > Passeriformes > Irenidae > Chloropsis > Chloropsis cyanopogon. Next base: position 10,606 of record WEZZ01040345.1, read on the forward strand.
CATCTGCATGTCTGTCTCTATTTATCTGTGCACTTCTATTTGTATAAATATTTTTATCTATTTCAACAGACTCTGCAGCATAAATGTTAATGATTTCTGACATTGTCTGTCAGCAGAAAAAGAAAAATTGGGAAATAGCTGTCTCTCTGAAAATGCTTTTGCCACAATACCATTCTAGTTCTACTGTTATTATATGAGAAAAGCATTCAAATCCCTTTTCAAGAGACTCACAACTGAGATTCACAGTGTCTTGCTGCTTTTTAGGAGGTGCAGAAATATGCAGAGTGCACCAGATACAAAACATGACCTTTTCTTGCCCTTGTCAAAAGCAAGCCAGCCTCCCGCAAGCAGCTGGAGAGCTTTGTAGCCCAGCTCAGAAATGTGTGTCACCAGCTTGAGCAGCTTTGTGCTGTGTCTGTGCTGCCTCCCCTGGGAGCCCACGGCGAGGCTGGTGGGAACAGGTCCCTTCAGCATTTTAGGTCTAACAGGGTTGCAGTGATGACAGGGAATCAAACAATGCCAGGGCCTCTGGAGACACTCACAATTCTCACTCCTTTCGTGGTTCTGACTGCAGCTGAAGGCCTTTATCTCATGTTCTGCTGTTTCAAGAGGCATCAAGGACAATCTGATTGCTAGGGAGAGAACACCCTTAGCAGGACAGCTTCAGCAATGAGACAGGTCCAAAGGCATTGGGGTGAGGTGGTGATGGTGTTGAATGTAGGTGAAAACGTTTTCTCTTCAGAGGGTGAAATGGAGGGCAGAGTGGGGAGAGGGAATCACAGCAGCAGCCAGGGAGAGTCCCTTTTGGACACAGAGATGAAGGCTGGGACTGACAGCTCCTGAGATGGCAAGAAGTTGAAGGAGATACCTGGAGGTCAGAAAGTGAGTTTAGGTCAGTGAATCAGTCTGGTATGTAGGGGTGAGCACAAGCACGGGGTCTTCTTTCCACAGGATGATCCAAAACCATTTACATGGGACCCAAGGATGGAGATTCCAACTGTATGAGGAATGGCCTGTGCCACACAGAGCTGCTTCACATTAGTGTGTGCTACAAACAAACCTGAACATGTCTTGATAATTTTGTCTCATTTGAGAGTGGGTTCAAATTCCCTTATTTCAATACCTCAAACTTATATGGGATAATTTTCTTCCAGCTGCACAGACTCATTTATAATTTAAGTTTTCACCAAATTGAAATATCATTCAAGTTCATATGAATTTAATGTACAGTGTGGAGGGAAAATGATAATCAAAACGTTGAGAAAGGGCAATATTACAGTTCTAGGGGTTATGATCTCTTCTCTGACAATTTGACATCATTATTTGCAAAGTCATGCATATCCTAACAGCTGAATATATTTGGATGCTCTGGTTACTTGACAATCCTAATCAGACACAGGGCGGTTCAAGCAGTAACTGCAAACATATATAAAAAATAATCAATTGAGCAAAAAATAACAAACCTGGGTTTCCCATAATTTATAGCTCAGGTCTGTCTTGCTTCTGTCATTTAAACAGGGTCATGACTGTTCTCTCTCTGACTGTCCTGCAATTTTTCATCCTTGGTTGGCAAGAGTGGTCCTTTGAGAAGAGAGTATCCAGCTAAAATCAAACCAAATACAGGTTGTGATTTCCTCTGCCTCCTTGTGCAATTTCTCTTAAAGGTTGTGTTCAAACCTGATTCTTAAATCAGAATGTTTATAACAGCCTAATGGTTCTGTCTAAGCCTGGTAAGTGATAGGAAAATTACAGCAGAGACCTTTGCAATGATACTTGGAAGTTATTTCACATTACTGTTCTAGTGGATTCTTTATCACTTGGAAGTTAAGGAACATAAAGTCTGTTGTCTTTGGGAAGGGCCTCTGCCATCCTTGTCACATATTTTCTGCTTTCTGGCAATCTTTAATATTTCTTAGACAGATTTGCTTCTGAGGTTGGCTTCAGAAGCAACTTACTGGTGTTTTAAAAATCTTCAATAGGGGTTTTCCTCTTGCTTGCTGTAATAATAAAAGCTATGTCTTACAGCATTTTTGTGAAACCAGTGGCCATTCAATATATTTTTGTGTTGCTTTTGTTTTCTATTTACAATCCCATTAGTGTTCTCTGGATAAGGAAGTTGCAGGATTATCTCTACAGTTGTTCATTTCACCCCCTAAAGCGAGGATTTACTGGGAAACTCTGAGCATCAAATATTTGAACTGAACACAGAAAATCTGCCAGTTGAAGAGCTGTTCTCCACAGGGTGCTGGAGTGCAGCCATCTCTCCTCAGATTGGGCTCCAGGGATGAGCCAGGTGTGGAGCCTGACTGCTCCAAGGAGGATGTTCCACTGCAGACTGGGATGCTGTGGGAAGAGTCACAGCGATCTGCTAGGCCTCCTGGGATGGAACAAGTCTAACTGGAAAACATGTTTAATGTTAATGTGAACAAAACACAGCAGAGCAGGCAGGGCAGCCACAGGAAGGCAATGGGTAAGGCCAGAGCTGCCTCCTGTATCCCCCCACCAGCTCAGGAGGGAGATGGAGCACTAAACTCACAGACACCTCACAGAGCCACCCTCAATAAAATCAGTCCTATGTGGGTCTGAGTAGGACTTTTCCTGGTGCTTCCCTGCATTTAATACCCTATTTTTTATGTAGGGGTGTTAAATGTCTTCCAATTTGGTTCTTACAATAGAAGGGTCAGACTTCAAAGCAGCGCTAAAAGCAGCCACTGGGCTGAGAGTTGATAGAAAAGAAGAAAAGAAATATAAAGGGGTGTGTGTGTTTGTGTGTGTGTATGTGGAGGGGAAGCAGAGGCAAAATGACAACAGTGTCAAATGTAGTGGGGACAAGGACAGCCATTCCCTTGCTGATACTCATAATGGGGCAGAATTTGATGTTAAGGAGTGAAAGCAAAGTGTATTTGATTTCATGTTCAGAAATTTTTGTCACTGACAGACGAATCAAATTAACAAAAAATACATGGTAAGTCTCTCTTGTATAAGAAGAGTATTCAAAATGTGAATTTTAATATAAAGGCATGATTGTAGTGTTTACTCGAGCTTGTTTGAAATAATACTCTTAATGATTGTTTCAATGATCCTTCAGTAGTTGGGTTGGCTGCCTAACTGTAGCTTGTAATTACACAACTAAATCTGATAGTGCACTGCCTTTCTTTGGTGTCCCCACTTATTCAGGGAGAAATCAGAGATAACAGAATCTATTACAGAGCTAAAATGAGAGAGTAAATATGGTTAAAATAGGAACAAAGTGATATAAATCATGTAACACACTTTTTTTTTTCTTTTTTTTTTTTTTATAAAACTGAAAAATTCCATATCCTGATGCATATAACTCCTACTTCAGATATCTCACAGCCTTTTAAAAGTGCTGGTTCTGATGCACATTATCAGATAACAGATAGAAAATCAGAGAGAAATAATATGAGAAAGGGATGCCAGCAAGGGAAAGGGAACTGTAGAAAAAAAATTTGTTATCACATGGATGTGTATAAACCCATCTGGTCACAAAATGTGGGAGAAAAGAGTAGTCTGGGTACCTACAAATAATATGTGTGGAAATATTGAAAATAACTGGGTATTTTATGCATGCATAATTATGTGTCAAATTAGAGAAAGATGAGGAAAGAAATTCAGAGTTTTCCTTTGCCATTGATATAATGTCTGGATGCCAAAAAGGCCATGCAATCAACATTACTAGCACTGATAGGATTATAGGCTGGGGCAGCACTGTTGAGACAATTAGGATAATTTTACACACCTCTTCTAAAATAACAGGAAAACTGAGGGAAAACTCATTGGGCATAAGACAACAGAATCCTTGTGAAAAAAGAAAAGAGACTGGGTATCAGTAAGGCTTTGTCTTGTGTTCCTGTCTGAATTTTATTGATTTGTATAGGATACAATAGTTTTCAATTTTGGAAGAGAAGGAGCTCACAGGACACTTTGAAAATTACTTTGGGTCAAGAAAGATGAAGGCAATGTCACCAAGAGATCAGAGCAGAGGGCTGCAGATCAGAAACCTCTGAATCTATTACTGTGACTTCTTGTGAGACCTCACTGAGCTCATTTCATCTCTGTGTTCTGACTTCCACTTTTCCCAGATATCACCTTTGCCAGTAACATTTGAAACATTTTGAAAAGTGCAGAACTTTAATTGATTGAAACTTGATAAGAACTCCTCTCTTTTAGGACACACATTGCAAGTGATAACAAAGTCTAGTCAGTCAATATGGTCAGAAGCTTTATTTCAAGTTACCAAGATCTACAAAGGAGACTCCCCAAATTCCTGGGATGCCAAAGCAAGTTCCCTGGTCATACCAAGAGTAACTATATCCAGCTGTGTGTTACTAAAAAGGGGGAGAAACATTTCCCAAGTCTTTGCCAGCAGCTTGATGGTAAAAGCACTGTTGTGACTCCACTAATTTTCCTGGGCTCTGCTCTACAAACTGCTTAGGTATATTAGAGTCATTTGTAATTTTTAGATTCACAAGCCTGAAGTAATTTAAAACTTAATTCCATTTTCAGTGACTAATTGAGGTGAATCTCCCAACCTTTTATGAGGATGCCAGTCTTGTCCACTCAGCATCCTGCTGGCATGGAGGAGGTATGGATGACCTCTGGAAGGGGATAAAGCACCATTAAGTCTTTCTAACCTCAAAGCAAGTGAGAATGTTATTTATGCAAAGTATTTTTATGATTTAATTAAATGTTTACGATGCAAATAAATCCAAAATTTTAAAATGTAGGAACTCTGCAAAATTATGTTCTGTGTATTGTGTACAAAATTTTGTACTTACGTATTGTGTACAATAATACAGTTTCAAACACAGTAAAATCTAGGCTTACTGACTTGATGGCACCAGAAAAAAAGCATATTAAACACTTCTAACATCAGCACTGGTCTTTTTCATTAAGTAGGAGGAAAACTATTGTGAAAGATGCTGCCAACTGCTTGGTCAAATGCCTAGCTCAGATAACTTGGGGAATAGAATAGACTAGAATAGACTAGAATAGAATAGAATAGAATAGAATAGAATAGAATAGAATAGAATAGAATAACTCAGTTGGAAGGGAACTACAAGAATGATCTAGTCCAACTGCAAGACCTCTTCAGGGTGGACCAAAAGTAGCAAGCATGCTTTTAAGGGCAGTGTCTAAAGTCCTCTTAAGCACTGACATGTTTGAAGCACTGACCATCTCTCTAGGAAGCTTGTCCCAGTGTTTGACCACCCTGTCAGTAAAGAAATGCTTTCTAATATTCAGTCTGAATCTCTCTTGGTGCAGCATTGAACCCTTCCCATGCATCTTGTCACAGGAGCCCAGGGAGAAGAGATCAGCACCTCCCTCTCTGCTTCCCCTTCTTGGGAAGCCGGAGAGAGCAAACATTTTGTCCCACAGCATCCTTCCCTCCAAACCAGACAAGCCCAAAGCCCTCAGCCACTCCTCACAGGACATTCCTTCCAGACTCCTAAACATCTTTGCTGCCCTCCTGTGAACCCATTTGAATTCCTTCACATCCTTCCTAAATTGTGGGGCCCAGAACTCCACACAGCACACGGGTGAGGCTGCAGCAGCTCTGACACAGTGGGATGATTGCCTCCTTTAGCTGACTGTTTACGATGTGCTCAGTGTGCCCCAGGATGTGCTTTGCCCTCTCAGCAATAAAGAAGTGACACCCCTTGTCCCAGACCAAGGGGAGAGGCAGGAACAATCTTGAGGAGATGCATACTTGCAGATTGTCCCTAGACTAGAGTTCTGCTCACCACATTGTTCTGAACACCAGGCTGCCTTTGCCTTTCATGGTTTAC
>WEZZ01040345.1:17731-55720 GCA_013400585.1 Chloropsis cyanopogon
GAATAGAATAGAATAGAATAGAATAGAATAGAATAGAATAACTCAGTTGGAAGGGAACTACAAGAATGATCTAGTCCAACTGCAAGACCTCTTCAGGGTGGACCAAAAGTAGCAAGCATGCTTTTAAGGGCAGTGTCTAAAGTCCTCTTAAGCACTGACAGGTTTGAAGCACTGACCATCTCTCTAGGAAGCTTGTCCCAGTGTTTGACCACCCTGTCAGTAAAGAAATGCTTTCTAATATTCAGTCTGAACCTATCTTGGTGCAGCATTGAACCCTTCCCATGCATCTTGTCACAGGAGCCCAGGGAGAAGAGATCAGCACCTCCCTCTCTGCTTCCCCTTCTTGGGAAGCCGGAGAGAGCAAACATTTTGTCCCACAGCATCCTTCCCTCCAAACCAGACAAGCCCAAAGCCCTCAGCCACTCCTCACAGGACATTCCTTCCAGACTCCTAAACATCTTTGCTGCCCTCCTGTGAACCCATTTGAATTCCTTCACATCCTTCCTAAATTGTGGGGCCCAGAACTCCACACAGCACACGGGTGAGGCTGCAGCAGCTCTGACACAGTGGGATGATTGCCTCCTTTAGCTGACTGTTTATGATGTGCTCAGTGTGCCCCAGGATGTGCTTTGCCCTCTCAGCAATAAAGAAGTGACACCCCTTGTCCCAGACCAAGGGGAGAGGCAGGAACAATCTTGAGGAGATGCATACTTGCAGATTGTCCCTAGACTAGAGTTCTGCTCACCACATTGTTCTGAACACCAGGCTGCCTTTGCCTTTCATGGTTTACACAGACAAGTAATTGGTTCAATGTCTTCTGCAGTGACAGCCCAAAAGGCAGACCCATACTCTGAAAAAGCAGGCACATACAAGCATCAGCCATTACATTTCTGGTAATGTCATAGAAATGCAAGTTTCAAAGCTCAAAACCTTACCCTCTGTTTACAGCTATAGTGTGAAAAAAATGCCATAATATCTCCTTTGTATTTTTTTACCTTTTGTGATGTGCTGCTTGGGGATTTCTGCTGTCCTATACCTGGATGAATCTCTACTGAGAGTCACAATGAATCATGACGGTATTGCAAGTCCAGGAACAATTTTGCATCATCCAAGGATATTAATTTTTATAGTATAAAAAGATAACAAAGGAACAGGCTCATCTGTGCTGTATGGAGTTACCTGGCTCATGAGCCATAAACAGCATCACAACTGGAAGTCAGAACCTTTGGGACCAGAACCAGTGCACGAGGTGCAGAACAAAGTGGAAACCTCTGCTCGTTACAGCCACACTGGCTCTTTGGGGAAGAGAGAGAATGTGTTTCTTAATGGAAATTGTTTCATAATGGAATTTTTTAGAGAAAGTTATTTCCTAATACAGGTGATGAGGTGCTTCCACAAATCTTGAGCAATTGTCTTTTTTAATCAAAAAGGCTGGGAGGCATGTTGGATTGCTCAGAGAGTATTGTTCCTTCTCCTTGACAACTGAACATAAACAAAGCAACATCACTTCATTATTCTATTATATAACTAGCAATAAGAACACCAAATAACCCAGGGTAATATAAACAAAGACTTTGCTATTTCCCACATTTTAGCTGTCATACAGTTTTAACTCTATGTGTGAAAATCTGTTTATTCCCTAAAGAAAAAACAGGATTTGACACCAACAATAAAAGCTGAATTTCCTAATATTTTATACCCAAATGCCTGACCTTAGACTTATAAATAACTGTCCTTAGGTATAATAGCAACATTAGCTGAATCGTCCATCTCAATTTTTTTTCCCAATAAGCCTTTTTTTCCCTTATGTGCTACTTTTTGGTTGACAGTCAACCTTGACATTGATTATCAGGTTGATTTATATTAACAGGATCAAAGGGGGAGCTTTCCTAGGCTGTTCCCTGTGGAATATGTCACTGATTTCTGTAGCAACACTGCTATCATTTTTAGGACCTGCTTTCACCAGGTCTACAGCAAAGATGATAAATAACAATGACTACTCACTGTAATGTTGGTGTTTCTTGACTACAGGTCCTTGTCACCACAAAACTATGCTTGTGGAAAGCCTCAATGACTTCAGTGAAAACACTTTCATGTAACTTTTTTGAGTGCTGAGGATAAAGAAAAGGAGACAGAGAAAGAGGAAGGAACAAGCTTTGTGACATTTTGGGCTATATTAATTAACTTGCCAATTACTCATATGTAATAACAAAAACCTTAATGCCTTCTCTAATGTCAAATATTGGAAACCTCATGCACCATTTATCACAAGTCTGGGCATCTAAATGCTAAGAATAAATACTTTTTTTATAAAAAAGTATTACTGATCTCTTTTAAAAAATCCAGACAGTAATGACATGAGCTTAATTTGAGAATGGAGAGACAAATGTCTCACCCATTCCTGGCTCCTTAATATTTCTGAGAGGTCCATTAGATGTTGCAGGTACTTAAAAAAGTATTGTGAGTCCTTTGATCCTGTTGGGTCAGAGAGATCATTGGTAGCATGCAATGGTATACACATATTCCATGACTAGCAGAAATAGGATCTGATAAGCACAACCGGGGGATAAAAATTTTGAGTTTGGATATTTTCCTCAATGTGCAGATATCAAGTCGTGGAAAGGACAATAGAAAATGCATGCCAAAATACACTACTGGGCTTGAGAAGAATGATAGGTAACTTCTACAAAGGGAATTTCACAGGTAAAGATATATTTAAGACTCGGAAAAATAGAATACTTTTTTAGTATATATGTATCTATTTGTATTGTCATTGCTTTTAATGGAATTGGTCTAAAAATTTTTACCTTTACCCTTAGACCATCCCAACTCTTAACTACACTATTGGTAGTTGGTTTTGTTTGGGTTTTTTGGTTAACATACATTATTGTGATGATGTTTTGGTTTGATTGTGCTATGAGGTACAACACAGACACGTGCAGGAAATCTGTTTGAAATGCTCCTGTGCAATTGGGGCAGAGATGACAAAGTGCCCAGACCATGGAGCAGCATTGCAAGATGTCCTGTTGTACCCAGCCCCAGTCCCGGTGCCCTCGGTGGGGAAGCACAGCTGGCCCTGGGGAGCTGTGGCACAGCTGCCTGGATGGAAGCAGCATTTGGAAGGCAGTGTGAGGCAGAGCCAGGTGAGCACAGGCCTCCCAAGGAGACTGGGACATCTGCCACTCCACGAGTGTCAAAGCTGCCAGCAAGGCTGGGCTGTGATCGCTGCAGCATCTGCTGCTCATGGCTGTAGAGTCACCAGCCCGGGGACACCAAACTGTTGGTGAGAGTCCAGTGCCTGCATGGAGATGAGCCAAGGTATCCAGGATTTTGTGGCATAAAATGGGGTCACATGACATAAGTCATGTGGGACACCCATGTCCTCATGAGGGAAGCATCAAGGGTGAGGCAGGAACCCCCTGAGGCCCATGTTTTGGCAACTCAGCTGTTTCTTGTGTGTCTGGGTATCAATTTCAAGCACTGCTAATCAGAGTAGTGAATTTGCACGAGTAGCTGAAGACAGACATGAGAAATTATGTCTTGTTACAGGCCAGCTGACCTTCTGGGTCTCGACCTGCACAGGATTTTGGGAGGAGGGAGGAAAAATGGCCTTTTAAAAATGCAAAGAAAACACACGCAGCAAAGGTCTTTGAAAAGTGCAGCAGCGTGCTGATGCCTGCAGCAGCTACAGCTCTCCCTGGCAGGTATCTATTGACACACTGCAATAACCAGGCACAGCAGGATGCCATGGTGATCACCTGGAAACATTGAGGTTTCCACAAACTCATGAAACATGAGTACCACTGCTCTTGTCTGCAAGGCTTCATTCATTTACAGGCTTCTGCCTTCTCTAATATTCCCTATATCAGAAGATGTTTGAATATTGCTAGAGCCTTCACTGAGAGAAACAGCATAACCAGGAGAACAACAAATAAGTCTTATCAGCCAGTAGAAGCTTTTCCAGTGGCTGAAGCAGTCTGGGATGTCCCAGGGGAGAGCAGGGGGGCACACAGGAATGCTCTCACTGTCAGCTGTGCATAGTGCCATGTGACTCCTTGTTTCCCTTCCTCTTTATTTTTCCCTTATCTATTTTGCAGAGCTGGTGAGTTGACCTCACATTTACTCATCACTTGCTACAGAGATGGACCATTTCTCATCAGTTACCATCACCCCAGCCATGCCAGCATTAGTGTACATACCAATAAACTTCATTTTAAAGCTAGCTAAAGTAATACATGGGAGTGAAAGGTTCTGTGGATGTGATGAAATATCTATGCCTTCACCTAACTATCCATGGAACAGCAAATCCAGAAAAGGTGGGGTGTGAGTAATGCCTGCTTGTGTAATTGTCCCAATATCTGAATGAACTCTGATCAGTTCTCCTAGTCAGACAATATGTCATTAAAATAATTTGTCATCTTGAGAAAACTATGTTTGACAGAGTCTCAATGATAATGTCATCTGAGGACTTTTGAAGAATTTAGTCTACAAAATTTCAAAACAGTATTTGGCATCTCGACATGGGACTGCTGCATTACAGCAGAAAATGTCTAAATCATGTTGCAGACAGTTTGTGACTTCATAACTAAAGGACAGTAGTTAATATGGTAATAAGCTGCCCTCTGATAATTCTTTACACTAAGTGACAAAACATTCCTAATTTCTCCTCTGTAGCATAACAGTTACATTACTCCCAATTAATTACAGTGTTTCTTCCATGAGTGTCAGACTTACATTAATTGTATCATGAATTATTTGGCTTCCCACCATGCAGGAGCTGAGGTGGCATGCAACAGCTTAAAACCAGCAGTAGGAAAAGGCACTATGGTTTGTCTATAAAGTGCTTTTGTCTGAGGTGACAGAGAGGTGCTGGTGTGTGCAGGGTGTACCGCTGGTGCCTCCCAGTATCTCCGAGGAAGAGACACACTTCCATAAACCAGGTGAATTGTGCACAGGTACAGCTTCTCACTGCAGCAGCAGCCCTCCCCATCCCTCAGCACAGTCTGCTACAGAGGCCACAGTGAGAGAGGAGGATGTCCTGTCCTCCAGAGATATTTCCTCTGACTCCTGACAAGCAGTGCTGTTTCCTGTCTGAGATGTGAAGAACGAAATACAGCCTTTGTTTCAAAGTCATAAAGTTAGTGAGCAAAGAGAAAATGCAAAGCATCTCAAGGGAAAGAAAATATCCACCTTCATCTCAAGGGAAAGAAAATATCCACCAGTCCTGCATATGAACTGGATTAAGAGGTCTCTGTGGTGTATTACATTTGTAGTGAGCAGTGAGAGTTCCATTTGAAGGACACAGAAAAGCAGTCCCTCTTGGTGTCACACATATCTTTCAATACCCCAAGGCTGCCATGCACTCCAGCTATTCATGCACCTGGTCTCCAATTCACAGGGACTCCCTCTGGGCTTTCAAAATTGCATATCAGGGAGAATAGTTAAATAGCTTTTTCTTGAATATTCTCCGCATTAGCTGTGCAGCAGTAAGTTATCCCAAAAATTGGGTGAAAAGTTGAAAATTAAAATATTTGCTAAACTATACAGGCCCTAGGCCTGTTTCCCAGCAGCCATCAGGCAATGTGAATAATGATTCAACCTCTTTTTACCTGGGAAATAAGCATCCAGGCCAGAAAAGAGCAGCAGCACATCCTTCATTTATATCCTTGCACTGGTTCCCCTTCTGTTGACAGGCAAAGGGCCTTAAGTGTTATCTAACAGGATGCATAAAACAGGATCCACAAATCCATTCCTGCTTTGGTTTTAAGGGATTAGTTATAGATAGATCTTTAAAATGCAAATTATATGTGGGGGGAAACGGAAGTTTGGGGACTGGTTATAAATGCATAAGAGAGTAAAGATTTTCAGGGTGGTGTAACACAAAGAAGCCAGCAGACATTCAAGACTCAACTACTATCNCCTGTTGAAAGGCAAAGGGCTTTCTTAAGGGTTATCTAACAGGATGCATAAAACAGGATCCACAAATCCATTCCTGCTTTGGTTTTAAGGGATTAGTTATAGATAGATCTTTAAAATGCAAATTATATGTGGGGGGAAACGGAAGTTTGGGGACTGGTTATAAATGCATAAGAGAGTAAAGATTTTCAGGGTGGTGTAACACAAAGAAGCCAGCAGACATTCAAGACTCAACTACTATCAAAACAGGACAGACAGAAAGTTTTCATGTATTTTTTTTTGGAAAGGCTGTCTTTTTTTTGAAACCTAACTTAGGTTTGGCACCAATTCTCACCCAAGATTCTCTCATCTCTGACATGAGTTAAATATGGTTTTTTCTCTTTACCTGAGTTAATGTGGTTTTTTCTATTTACATCCTCTGCACTTCCAAAAATATATAATTTTGTAAGTAATATATACTTCCAAAGTATATAGAAGTAATATATACCTCCAAAAATATATAACTAATTCATGTACAGCAAAGGCTGTGTTATCAATTGCAGCCATCTAACACTGCCTGGAATAATACATTTGAGCAAGATGTGCAGCAAGGTTTATGTAGCTTCTCTTTCAAAGCTTCTCCTCTTTCCATCTTGAGAGAAAGAATATTTTAAAACTTATGTGACCAGCCTTGTTTGAGCACTGCACCATGGAAATGCCCGATAGCTTCACCTCGCACTTTTGGATACGAGCAAAACACTGAACTGAGCTCAAATACCCTAGTGTTGTTGAACCAGTGGGACTCAGAAGGTTTCTTTTTCTCCTTCTCCTCCACCTATTTTCTTCCCATCCTGTCCTTCACTACGTTACCTGAAGTTAACATGGGATGCTGGGACTCCTACACTGACTGCCACATTTGCATCCAGGTGGCTACTGAGCTGTTCCTCACAGACTGGACACTGTGTCTGTCCATATTCAATCTTCTTTTATAAGGAAGAAAGAAAATATTGTTTCCAAGACAATTAGGCATCTAGAAATCACTTGAGCTTAAACAGGGACCAGGACTTTTCCTGAATTTTAATTGATAAGAAAGGTGGAAAGCTCCGTGGCTATTTATGATTTTTGTTGGTTTTTTTGGTTTTTATTTTTATTTTTTGTTTGTTTGTTTGGGGTTTTGTTTGTTTCTTTTTGTTTGGTTGTTTGTTTTGTTTTGGGGTTTTTTTTTGGTTTTTTTTNTTGGTTTTTTTTTTTTGGGTCTGTTTGGTTTTTGTTTTTTTTGCTTTTTTTTTTTGTTTTTTTTTTTTTGTTACAGGCCTGGCCTACTGGACTCCTGTTCATCTGTATTCAGGGTTTGGCCACAATCTGGTTTAGACTGCCCATCCCATACTACCACTACTGGGCAAAGAGAATAAGGGGGAATGAGTGATGAGTGCATGAGTGCATGTCAAAATCTAGACTTAATATGAAATCTTAATGTGCCCAGTGCAGCAGATATCAATCTATCATATACATGACATGGGTCAGGTTTGAATTTATGTTTAGGGTTAGGTTGAGTATTGATATCAACTATACCATACAGCTTTTTGGTTTAGGAAGTCCTGTAAAGCCAGAGTGAAGTTTGGTGCTGGAAGGGAAGAATGGCTGATGGGCAGCCCTGCTGCAGAAGTGGATCTTGTGACTGAGTTATCTTTGAGATGAGGACGAAAATTAGGAAAATTGAGGTATAAGCCTAACCTTATATTTAGACTTTGCAGGAGGGGAGGGATTAAGCTATAAGGGCAAGAGAAAACTGAAGAGTAAATTGTATTGCTGTATCAGCCCAGGCCTGCAGTGCCACTGGACTCAAGTTAGGGTTAGTGCTTGTGCTCAGGAGCTTGTCCTCCAAGATGACCAGGGCAGTACATGACAGGATGCCATCAAGGGTTAGTAGCATAACTCAAGTTCTAACAAAACCTAACTGCAAAACCAAGATTATGGTCAATGCCAGATTACCAAAATGTTGTTCATCCTTGTCGCAAAAAAAAAAAAAAATATAAATATATATATATAAATGATGCATTCTGTTTAAACAAAACCAATTCTAAACATGAATCTGAAATCTGTCTCACCCTAAAATAAAGTTTCTATTATGAGCTACAGGAAGCTAGCCCCCTGGCCTGCCCTAATGGACTAAACAGTGTTGCACAATCAGAACTGCTTTCTCAAAGAATGCCCTTAATCACAGCCTTCAGCTACAGACCCTAATCTGCCTCAGCACCTTTGTACTGAACCCTGTTTCTCCATTCTGAAATCTTGCAATTTTACTGTTTGCTTGGCAACCTCAAGCCCAGCACTATTCAATTTGCTATGCTGCCAGGGTTTGAGGAGTCATGAAGGAAATTGTTCTTCAAGTCCTTTTATCCTGAATACTGACCTAAATCCCACAAAAGTCAAGACATTTTTCCCATGACTGGTAATAGCAGTGCTAGTTTCAAATGTTCTCATAAAAGAGTCGTGCTATAACCTCCATGGACTGAAATGAGAAACATAGCCATAAATCATTGAAGGCTCCAGGCTCAGTATCTTTGAAACACTATTAAAAAAAATGAGAAAAGCTGATACCATTGGTCAACCAACCTTTCAGAATTCCACCAGAAAAAAAAAAAAAAAAACAAACCGGTCTTGCAGTCTTGTTACACTGAGACCTTTTCAAAATCCTTTACACTGTAAGGCTTACAACAGGTCTCTGGACACTCTGGAAAAAGATCCGATGAGTCTTTAGACTACAGTCAGGATAGAGGTGGAAGAGGTTGAGTAGGTTAGTTAACAGGGTCCCATGGTTAGTCTTAGGGTAGGTTTTATTTGGGGTTATAGTCCTTGTGTAGTGTGAAGGACTCAGCAGACACCTTGCTTTTTAACTTCATTTGTAATAAGCCTATATATAATATATCCCAGGGGCTCTAGGAACCCCTAACAACAATAAAACTGAATCCTAATGTTTTTTCAAATTTTAGAACTTTAAAAAATTATCTATCATGAATCCAACAGCTTCAAAAGTATTTCTACACCAGTGAATCCTACTGGTTCTCATTCTAAACCAGTGTATTCTAGCAGATTCTGGATGTTTGTTCATCTCACCATCATCCACATTTAGCGCCCAACTTTGCATTTCACAATTCCCCTGCTGATAGCAAACTCTCTGGCATGTCTTCACCCTAAACCAACACTATCCTTTACATTCCAGTGACTATCTTCAGTGCTAAGATGATGCCATTTTTGCCTGTCAATACCAGCCTTGCCAGATAACAGTAGCAAATCTGGGTCCTTTACCTTTTCTCTCTCAAAACCTAACAAAATCCTGCAATGGCTGTGCAGTCATTCACCCAGAAAGAATCTCACTGCAGTGGATCACTTCCCTTGGGAGCAAGGTATAAACTGTATTCTTCAATTCTGCTTGTCTAAACCTTTGCTTTTAAAGCTAAATCTAACCTTTCCTCTAACATCAGAGTCTGGAAATCCTTGCCAAAAAAAAAAAAGAAAAAAGAAAATAATTTAATACAATAAAATTTTATTAAGCCCAGACATATTATTGGACAATGTAGAGCCCAAATATAACACTGCATCTTCTGTCTTTGCCATAAAAAAATATCTCCCTCTAGTCCTAGCTTTAGATGTAAAGATATAAGGCTGATCATTCATTAAACCAACCTAACACAAAGCTCTTTTCATCTGTCACTGGAAAACCCAGTGACAAATCTGGTGGCTCAGCCCTTTTATCACTACCTGTGCTCTTAAATGCCTTCTCTGACCTGTTCTTTAACACTCCAGTGACTCTTGTTAACATCATTTAATTCACCCACACCACACCTTATCCTAGCTTTACCAACCTTCTATTTTCCATGGTAATCCAGCTCCAAACCTAGCTCTGTATTTTCTCTAGCCCAGAGCTTAATCTAGTCCCAAAAAAATTCTGCCTTTAATATTAGAGACAAGTGACAGGCATCCTCAAAAACCTAAGCTATTCAATCACATTGGCATTTGTTATGCTGCCAACAAGCCTCCTTCAGACTTCTACTGCCTGAAAGCAGGATGGGGATAGTGATGTAGCCTCAGCTCCAGCCTTAGCCATAGCCCATCTTGGAGTCAACCAAAAGTTACCTGTATTTGTCATTATCTGACATCACCTTGTCTCTGCAGGCCTTCCAAAATCTATCAAGAAGTTCTCTGGCCCTGTTTCCACTAAGACTGAACTAATCCAAACTCTTACTCAAATGCTGTCTGGCTTGAACATTGGGTATGACTTCGCCAGATACCTAAATGTAAATAATTTGTTTCTGAAAATAATCTCTTCCAAACACAGTAAACTGTTGGTGGTTGGTCAACAAATTTATGTCATCATTTTATGGTAGCTTACACTCTAATTTTGACACATGTCACTGTGTCACTGCCTTATCTCCAGCCCCTTCTAAAGGCTTAACACATAATTTACACTGCTGGCAGCAGATCTTGCAGTAGGCCTGCAGACCATTCAGGGTCCAGCACCAACGTTACTTTCCCCCTTATTCTGGCCATCATCCCCATTCTATCCCCAGCCTTCACTTTGGGCATGACGATGGTGCAGAGTCCCTGGGCTGCTCACAGGCCAGAAGCTATTCAACCCCAACAATGAGCTGGACTCTTCCACCTGTCTGAGCCCCAGCCAGTGCTAGTGCTAACAGCACAGGCTTTTGGTTCTTACTAGTTCTGTGGGACTGTAAAAAACCAAAAACACTGGCTCTTCTAAATGCAAATTCAGGTCTCATTGGTTCCTGACTTGGCAGCAGCAGCAGGTGGTACAATATCTGGGATTTAGGATGCACTCTTACTGTGGGTGGTGCAGACACCTACCATCAGTTAGGACAGCTGATGTGTCCCTGGTGACACCAAAGCCCTTCATGCCTAATCTAAGTATGTACATACGCCCAAGTCACCTTCTGTGGCCACCAGATTCTCAGGATCCAGAGCAGGTAAAAGGGGGAAAAGTGACTAGCTAAGAACAAATCTGTATTAGCAATGATGTCTCACACAATACCCTGGTGGGGATCCTGCAGGGTTTGTGAGGCATGTGATACTATGACCGAGGTGATCCTTAACCAAAGCAGGCTCAGATCCCTCACCCAGAAGTTCAGTCTACAGGCTTTGGGCTGTTGGGAGAGAGGACATTCTTCACATGAACCTGGGATACCAAGCACCCAGGGCTGTAAGGCAGACAGATGGATAACTCTGTGTGTGTGTGTGTGTGCACCATGGCACACAGTGGCTAAAGGGGGTTATTTAGGGTGGTTTGGAAAGCTTACCTGTAGCCCAGATGACTAAATCTTTCCTAAGCCCCATCGTGGGGGGAAATTTGTTAAGCAACCTCTTAACCTCTGTGCATAACCTATGTCTGTCATCCACAACTGAAAAACAAGTTAATTCACTTTGTCGCAACAGTTTTGATTACCTCCACCACAGCTGACAGAAATGTTTTCACCTTTCCTTCCTTGGAGATGCAGAAGCTTTGTTGCCATATGCCCGACGTCGATGTGTGTCACCCACAACCCCAGCAGGACAAGTATTTGAGCTGGCAGTGTAAAGAATTGACATTGGCCACGAGTAATCTCTGTGTCATGGCTTTGGCATGTCACCTGTCAGATGATGTTCCTTAATGAAGCCCATTCATTGCTGCCAGATGGGTCACTGATGCAGACATCAGAGCCTTGCACAGAGGCAGCTTGGTGCTCAAGACGAACGATCATCCGGGAGAAGGGGGATTTTCATTACCTGGGAATGAAGAAAACAGCTAAGCCCTATTCTTGCTGAAGTCTGTGGCTGTCAGCAATGACACTGAACTCTGGACTGAAACCAGTGTTATTACCTTTTCTAAAAAAGAAATAAAAAACAGATAAAATGTGTCATTCAAACAGTTTTAGTAAACTCAGAAATTCGAGAAATCAAAATAGTGCTGTGTAAATAAGGAATTTTGGTCTTCATGACAGCAGGTATCCTCTGCTGAATGATGGAGATACTTGCCAGAGTGAAGTGGGTTATTTTTATCATAGCTCTCTTTCCATTACTACATTCGCTTTTAGTTTGGAGGATTATACCTATTTTGGATTGGAGAATTACACCAATTTGTTTTGCTACAAATTCAATAAAAATAAAATCTAAAATGACAATTAAATACAAGAAAGCTCAGCTGGAGAGCATACAAAATTCCTCTTTTCTAATTAAAGTCTGTTCAAACCACAGCTTTACAGAAGCACTGTGGAGGGAAGGAATAAAAGGAGCATGTTCCCATTAACACATTTACTGTAGCTACATTTCAGGCCAAACAAATTACCACAGAATGTTAACTCAGAGCTTTAACAAGCAGCATGGACTGCACAGTCTCCCCATTCTGGGAAGAAGAGGAGAAAAGTGAGACTGAGTATGTGGGGGTGACGTGCAACATCTCCTTCTACTGGGTGTGCAGACCTTGCCATGTTCCTGAAGACCAGTGAAGTTGGTAGGAACTGAATTCAGTGGGCTTTGGGTGACATCTATGATGTGATTAGGAAGGTGCAGTAAATGCCAGATAGCCTCCCTCTTTAGTCTGGGCAGCAGCAATTGGCAGATGGAACTGCTCTTTTGGAGCCAACACATATGAAAGTGGGGGACTGAATAGTAAATAAAGCCAGTGGCTTTCTGTGATCACTCCATGGCAGGCTGCTGCCTTCATCTCCTCATGTTGCTTCCAATGCAGCCACTGAGGAAAGCCACTGACAATCCTTAGAAGCCAAACAAATAAATAAACAAAAACTCCAAAAACCCCAGCAAAACCAAAGAACTCTCACAACATAAGAGAGTAAAATACAGATAGGCAATCTGTGAAATGAGAAGAGGAAAGAAAATGAGATACATGGAAAAAGTCCAATGAACTACATGGATAAAACTTTGCACTGCCACAAATTGAGTGTGACAGGAAAGAAATCAGAGAAGGATAGAGGCTCTATATTCCTGCAGAACAGGTTGCAATTTTGAATCTATGGACAAAACAGTCCACAGGCTGCCCTTCCATATCAGTACTTTATGGTAGGTATGGATACACCGGTGAACAATGCTGGATTGCTCTATCTTAAACCCAAATTTACCTCTTTTGGCATCACAGCAGAGTGTCTTCACAGCTGGCTGTCATCAGTCTGATGTGGTAAGAAGACACTGTTATTAATGGTAGGCTCTATTGCTAATGCCTGTTTGCCTTTAGTGGACAGGCAGAACAAGATGCAGTTTCATATGGCTAATGCATTTTACATAACCAGTGCCAAACTGGAGCTGCAAGTCATGGAACAATTGCAGAGCACCTGTCTGTGATGCTGCTGCCCTTTGAGCAGTCAGCATTTCCTACCAGTGAAATGAATGGATCCACCCCACGTTAGCCCTACAGACTGCAGAACTTTTCATGTCAGCCAGAGAGGTATTTTGCACCAGTAATTTTACAATAAAAATGTTCCAGACAGTGTGTAAGAAACACTTTCCCACTGGAAATGCTTGGTAGCTCCCAAACCCCAGGATTTGTGCCTCTAAAAGAAGAACTAAGCATGCACATTCATTCTGACAGGGGCTATTAAACTGCACACCTGGCCACTCACACCTGGCTGTGAGGGAGCCAAAGCAAAGCCTGATGGAGGCTATGAAGGGCACAGGCTCATCTCTCAGGCACGTTCTCTTCATGGACATGCAGCTCTGCTGGGTAATGCAAGCCTGGCAGCTGCAGGAGAATCCCCCTAAACTGGTAAAGGTAAAACTGTCTCTCAAAACAAAGATATTTAAGCTGACAGAACTACTTGTCTGCCTGCATAATTCGATGTACACTGTGGGTTTTGCTGGTGTGGCTGTCATGATGGGGAGGAGGAAGTTTTTTCCCCCTGCTGTTTTCATTGATACTGAGCTGCTGGTTAATTTCAAAGTGAAGACCACATTTAGGATTGCAAGATTATGCTCTGCTTGAGAGAGCCTCAGTCATAATATTGGGATTGATGCTGATTATCTAGTTGGGACAAAAATAGTAATGAACCCTGTGAGCTCCAGTGGAGTGCCTTTGCTGCTCGTCCTTCTCTAATGACATGCTGGCACAAAGCACCTCTCCCCAATCCAATATGCTGGTCTATGCATAACTCCAGTACTTAACCTTGACTGTCTGAAGAACATGGCTTTAAATTTGATATTGTGTTCATTTCTAACCTTTGCTGTCAAAAAATATTAAATCTTCCCTCAGCCACTTGCTTTGCATGGTGAAAGACAGATGGTTGTGTTGGATCATTCCACAGCAGAGCAGATGTTGTAATCGAGGACACAAAAATTCTGCCAAATTAATTAGACTCTTCCACTGATCTGGATAAAAAGAACAGCTCACTGGCATTCCAAAGAGTTCTGGGTTCTAATTTATGCCACCCTGCCAGGTTATCTTGTGTGAAGTATAGGTAGGAAGGGATGTTCTTCTGTGGCATCACATCAGATTATTTTGAAATAGAGTAGAAACTTGGTAGGCAGACATCAACTTTTTAATACAATATCCGAAAGTGTATATAGGAAAATAATATTGAATTAGCAGGGTAGAAATCCCTATAACATATATGTTCCCATATCAAATATATTTTTATACTTTGGAGAACTAAATTTCCTTGCGTCTTGTGTTTTAGCTTACTTCTTTGGCAGCCAAACTTGCCACACATAAATCCATCAACTATAAGATACATGCATTTTTTGCAGAATCACAATCTTTTCCCTTAGGTCCATTAGTAGTACTCAGGGTTTATACACCTTTTTTTACCTTACCAGAGAACTGTTTCAGTGCACCTTATCTAGTTGGCATATCTTGGCATAGAGAAAACGTGTGAGGAACATAGCAAGTTTTTGAAAAGAAGGTTTTTTATGGAGTAGGTAAGGCATGCACAAGTATGGTATTGCTGAGCTGCACACCATGAAATAGCGTTCCTCCTTGTGGACCATATTTCTCCTTGGTGAAACACCAAAGCAAATTCTCTTGGCAGGGCATCAGTATCCTCAGGAATATACCAGCAGAATAAACCAACAGTGTTTGAAAAAAGCTTGGTTCTAGAAATAAAACTTCCAGTAAGAAACTCACTGAGAAAGAGAAGGGGTCCCTATGGTTTCCCTGATTACCTTCTTGCACTGCTAAAAGGGATCTGTGCACACAGATAAGTTTAAGAATTCTGTATTTCAATTATTGCAAACAGAGGGACTTAATTGAATAATTGGATTTCCATGTCATCATTTATGGATTTTTTTTTCTCCATTAAGACTTAAGACACCTATTTTAAATGCTATAGAAAAAAAAGCATTTCTCAGTGCTGTCAAATTTTTAGTGCTAGAGTACATAAATATGGTTATTCTAGAAATAATTTTTCCTTATTATATATTTCTAAAATACTAGAAAGAAATAGGTAAAAAAGCCCATGTATGACATTTTTTTCATACCAGAACATTATTCTTTGTTTAAAAACTGAAACTAAAGAGCAACACTTTCAAGTTGTGCAAAGCTGTGCAGTTCCATTGATTTTCATAGAACATTGTCAATTAATACAAACTAAAATCTGACACCTCAATTCATTGTCAAGCTGCATAATAGTCTAAGCATGTCTGTCTGTCTGTCATGGCAGCCAGTGCTTACATAGTTTCAGAAGCTGTGGCATCAAAGACATGTCTAGAAAGCACAAAAGCTGATATTGTAAATGCTGCTAAAATGTACAAAATTTACCAAGTACTATGATGCTGTGGCTTATTGACTTTTGTTGTGTGTCCCATCTGATTCTTTTGGGAAGTTAACAGCCGTCAGGGATTTCTTGAGGAAGTATCTTATTTCACAAAATTCTGTTCTTTCTCCTGAGCATGACTGAACCAAGCCAGGACAGTTTCCTTGCTCCCCAAGTCTCAGTCAGCTGCTGCTGCCTGGGCCTGGAATAGCTCTGTTGAGCCATGCCCTTGGGGTCCTCTCCAAGTTCGTTGCCCATCCTCTCTTGGTGACCATTCTGCTTCCCTGCACATAGCTTCATCCATGCAGTTCCCAAACTTCCACAGCTGGGGCTTGAAGAGGTTCCTGTCCTTCTCCCCAAAGACGCTTTGTGCTCAGGCCCTTGTGGCTGCAACACTGCTCTCCAGTCCAGACTCCAGAAGGAATAAAAGCACCTAATTTCTTCTTGATTCAGACAGGAAGAAAGCTCTTCCATCAGGTTACATCTAATGCCAGCTGTAGCCCAGGAATCATGGCACATTACCTGTCTACTTCTAGAGCTTTCAGCACCTCAGTGCTGGTTTCCTTCCTTGTTGTCATCCGTGCTGGAGCCCATTTCTCTGCCTACACTCCTGCCATCTGTCTAGTTGCACTGTGTCACATCTTTTATCCAATATCACAGAAACCTCACCTGGCTGCAGATTTGGAATTTGCCTGAAACCAGAAGCATTGGTTAAACTGGAGTTTGAATCCACAGCTCCTTCATATTCTCCATACAGTAGCTAAATGAAATTATTCCCTTCTCCTTCCTCTGGTAAAAAACCTGTGTGCTAATCACTGGCCAGGCTGCTGCTGCACACTCACACAGTGTGCCAGCATCTTTTGTTAGCTCTTCCTAAAAAACATTTCTTTTTTCCTCAGAGAAGGTGTGCCTTCAGAGTCATCTCCAGCTTGAAGGAAGAGGGCCAGACTTGAATTTCACAGTGTTGCACTTGTATCTTTTTGAGAAAACAGATCTGAGTTTGGTTCCCCTGCTATTCCTCAACACGTAGCCCAATACAGGTTATTACAGGACAACACTTTCCCAGTTATTCATCCTGTCTTAGCCCTTAAAACAACCCTTTGGGCAGCTGATCAGTCTCCCCAATAGTTTTACTGTGCTAACTCTCCAGGGGGAAGCCTGCTTTGAAAACACATAGTTAGTGTCAACAAAGTTAGTTTGTCCCAAAAACCTTTTTACTGTATAAAGGCTGATAGGTTGTACATTTTAATGCAAATTAACCCAGGAAAAAACTGAGCTGCTGAAGCCTGTCTAGAGATAAAAGACTCTGAAACTAAAAGTCTCCAGTATCGAAAGGGAACAACACAGAGGGGAGGTGTGCTGGCCTGGGCAAGAAGCTGGTGGCAGGATAAGGTGATGCTGCTGAAGCCACCTCACCCCAGCATTTCAGACAAGTTAAAGGCAGCCATCTCATCCATGAAAGGCAGCCATTCAGTGCAGGCAACCACAAAGACAGTGTTTTCTGTTAAACAGACAGTACAGATTGTGAAACGACCATATGTAAATAAATGGGATTTTTTTCATATACAGGCATGAAATGGTAATATTTTTTTTCAAACTCCTCACTCTGCTGTAAAATATATGAACCATGCCAGCTAAGAGCAATAACATATTTTCATCCCTGACTTGGCTCTATTATATGCTTATTATATCTTCAGGCAAACTGGCAGTTTACAGAGGCTTTCTAGAATAGGAAGTTAAAGCTATATCAGAAAATATTAGCGCAGCATGAAGGGCTTTCTTCCTCACACACTTTCAATTGTAACTAGTATATCCTTCCTGGTACCATAGTTTGGAGAATATATCACACCTTCATTTCTGTAAAGAAAAATCTGCACCTAAGTGCCAGTGTCTTACAGTACTAATCCATTATCAGAATGCCATGGAGCTGATAATGCTCTGGTGCAGTGGCATAATCCATCATGGAGCATGTGCATTGTCTAAGTGTTTCTACAAGCTCCCTTAATAAGCAGAGAGGATTTCTGCCTTCCAAAAGCAAACATATTTTACATTTTCCAAGAGAACATGTTTGCATTCTTTTCCCCGGAACTTAAAAAAAAACTTTCAGGGAGATACAGAATCTTTATTACATCACTATTTACTTTATGAGGTAATTTGAAGCTTATTTTAAAATGAGCTGCTCCAAAATCCAGATCTGGTATTAAACATAAATATTTTAAAACCAGCTAATTAAAAATGTAATGCAAAATGTCAGAGTTTCATATAGTGAAAGATGTGAGAAGCTGTGTTCTCTCACTATTTCTCTTACTTCATATATTATTATTCTCAGCTGAATGCCTGAGAACAGAGATACTTTCAACTAAATGATGGTCTTGTGCAGTGGGGATTGTTAGTTCTTTTTCACTTTCTAGGTCAGAAGAAACTCTGGCAGATACTTAAAAAAAGATGCCCTAAAGACTGGAATTGGCTTTGTCTTATCATTCATTCTGGATACATAGATAAAACTGAAAAAAAATAGCCAAGTTCCAAATCCCAGCATGGAGAGAAGCTTACTTCACTTCCTCTCACACATTTCTGTTGTAGCCTGCCATGGCAGGGGCTGATGCAGGGACCCCCAGCCTGCTCCCAGCAAGGTCACTGAGCACCAGAAGCTGCCCAGCTGCCGCGGGACACGGCTCCTTTCTGGTCCCTTTTCTCTGCTCCAGAGCAAGTGGCTCCCACCACCCAGACTGGTTTGGGAATCCACTCATGGCTCTTGATTCCTTACTAGTTTTTACACCTGGCACATGTCTGCTCCCCCAGCTGGTGAGTCAAGCTGATTTGCATTCTGAGCTTGGCTTCTCTTAGGCTGACTTTACACAGTTGCAATCTAATTGACTCCAGTGGCATTACTCCTGAGGCTAGCAAGGGATGGAGATAAAGGCATCTTTACTCCAAGATGAATGCAGATATGGATTCACAGCCTCCTCATAAGGCAGCTGTGGAAATGTCATAAATTAGGCTGACTATTCTCAAAGGATGTTTATAAAAAATGCTGATGTATCCACAAACAATATTTGGTTCCCTGACTTCTTAAGGAGAAAAATGCACCCATAAAGGAGTACTGATTCCCTGGATAACTTCAATTAAATAGAGCATCCAGCTGCTCTGGATTCCTGTCACTGACAGATGATTTTGAAGACTGCTTAACTAAGTCTAGCACTGAGCTCCTGGCACACCTGGGATAAAGGATGCCTTCCAGTAGAAAGGTTTCTGTGTGCACGTGGGTTTTTGAGATGGTGGAAGGCATGCCTGCATTTCTGCTGTGTCCAAATCAGAGAGAACTAAGCTCTATGGGAACAGGAGCACCTGAATCCTCCAGCACTGATGAGCAGATAAAAATCTGCTATGCTAATGTCTTCCTGGGTACAGGGGCTTACTGGTTCCTGGGCAGGCAGAGAAAAGGAAACAGATCCACCAGCCCAAGTGTGTGCCTGTCAATGAGCTGGGCTTTCCTCTGCAGGCCCCTGGTCCTGAGCCCTGTCAGGTTGGGTGGCTGCAGCCATGGGGATGTACCTCAGCACTGAGATGTGATGCTGTGCTTTTGCAACATGAAAAACAGCTCTGGGTCCCTGGGACCGAAAGGTTTATTTTGCTGAACGTTGAACTGATGTGCTATAGTTGATTCCCACCCAGAGGAAATTCCCACTGGAGATGAGTGGAAGTGAGACTCCAAAAGTCAAAGGTCAGGACCAGGTAAGGAGTGATCCTGTGGCAGAGCCTGGGCCAGAACGCAGGTGACATGAGCTCCTGTCCCCATTCACTAGGGCAAAAACTCAGTTTACTTCACATGACTCATTCAGACAGGAGACATTGAAGCACCAAACACATCACTGGTGTGCCACTGTACAGGTTTATAAATAGTTTTGTTTTCACCATAACCAGGTAGCCTTCTGCCAAAATAATTATCTGCTATTTTAAAGTGGAAAAGACTCTTTAATATTGTGTTCTTGTGACAGTCAATGCTAGGTACTTATACATTGCTACTATGAAAGAAAAACTGAGAAAGTTAGGGCAACATTTGCAATTTTAAAGACTTCTTTCTTCTTTTCTTTTCTCCCTATAGGTCTCATAAGTGCTGGCAATAATCAAAAGTGCATTTAATAAATTATGATATCTTCTCTCAAAAAAGGATAGAAATAATATATGGTTCATGGGCATATTTTTATTAATATTTAGTAATAATTAATAATTTAGTAATTTAGTAATATTTACTATTGTATGTGCACACACTTGAGGGTATAGACACTGGCTGGTGTATTGATTACACAACAGTGAGATGTCTTCTATTGCTGAGTTCCCAGCAAACTACTGGTCAGCACTGGGGAGTTATTTTTCTTCTCTGAAATTTTTGTTCTTCTCCTCAAGGCCCCACCTAAATGATGATATTAAGGATAATTTAATGATGAGTGTTTTTAAACCCCATGGTTCATAATTTATTTTCCAGAACAAGATCCTGCCTTTGATGGAGAATAACTCCAGTAAGTTTAAACTGGAGTTTATAACTCCAGTTATAAACTCACTGAGCTCCAAAGGATGGAGTTAACCAACCTGTTAACATTGTGGAGTTAGCATCACAATGCATTAACATCAAAAGTGGAGAATTTTGTGTGAATAACACATGTCAGGAAATATCAGCAATCTTTGGACAATGGCTTAAGACAAGTGTGATACTCTGGGGTGATTTTTGAGGCCAGGTGAGGGACCTGGGATCACCTCCCCAGAGCTTGTGTGTTGCATGTTGGGGAATTCCACACAAGTGTCAAACACTTCCCCTTTCAACCCAAACAACTAATTTCTATAGACTGAATACATGGTCTTCCATAGACTCAGAAAAATAGACCTCGTACCACTTATCTCTTTTTCACAAACTCTAACATGTTTCAAAATATTTTCTCCTATAAATACTTTTTTCAGCTGGGGTCTGCAGAAATTGAATTTAATTTTATCTAAGTGAAACATTTTCCTTTGAACGCATCCATCTGGCACGCTGCAGTACAGTGTCCAGAGAGCTCATTTTGTGGCAGCTATGCCCAGTACAGCATTTTAGCCATGGAATAAGCAATGCTGCATGAATTTACTGCACTGAAAATCTAAGGGAGTGCGGCTACATCACATTAAAGTTTATTTCAGACACACTTTCTCCTGTCATCTGTGCATTTTGGTTTTTCTTTGTCAGATCTTATTAGTTGTTATTACAGAAATCATATCAAGTTATGCTGAAGTTCATTCTCTTGTAGAGGCAGAATCTTCCACAACTAAGAATATAATAACACCAGCATTACTAAGAAAATGGCCTGCAAGAATAACAGCAAACACAAACATTATTCTATTTGTCAGCTGGGTCCAGACAGGTCAGATTAATATATTCAGAGTTTTTAAGAAGCCTGTTAGCACTGGTTGAAACCTCTTGTGCGGCAACTAAATACATAAACCAGTCAATTTATTTTCACTGGAAAAGTTTTCCTGAACCTATATTACTTAGAAAGTTTTAGTAATGAATGTTCTTAATTTGAAGTTGAAATACCTTTGATCTAACAACAAATTGAGATCCTTGAAGATGAAAGAGGTGCCTGCTGTTAGATAACTGGCAGAGCCTGTGAAAATAATGAGCACTTGCACTGAGCTACTGAAAAGGGACTCCAAGCTTGGAGTGGGTGAATAAGGATATAATCCACACAGTTCACAAAATTGCCTTTAAGGATTTCCCACATTAATATAGTTTGAGAACAAGGTGACAGGTGATGCAAAGGATGAGTAGAAAGGACTCCCCCCCAAACTGTTCACTGCCTGCCTTGGCAGGCACTCCAGAGGCAACAGGACACAAGCACGGATGGGGGAGTCACTGCCCAGAGGGGAATTGGGTCAATATTCTCTCAGGTTCCACCTCCTCACTTACTGACAGCCTGGAAGTGTTTGCTTTGCAGTGATGCTAAGGCAGGCAGAGTTTCAACTTGCAGGTCTGCTAGCAGCACAGTCATCTGGAAAATGTCTCTGCTGCTCTGCTTGGAAAGCCTTCTCTCCTTGCATGCCACCCTGTCGTCCCAGCTACTGCCCTTTGTTGGTGGGATCCTCTCAGTGAGGTTGGAATGCTGGCTGGACAATGGGCTGTTACTAGCTTGGGAATATCCAGTGGAGCTGCCCTGCTCTTGGGCTCCAGCTTATCCCAGCCACAGGCTGGGCTCACACCACAGATGTCCCCACTGCCCCAGCAGAAGCCAAGCCACTCTGGTACATCACAGCCAAGGGGCCACTTCCAGCTTTATCTGCCTCCACCACAGCTGGCCTTGCCTCTGCCATCACACCTGTGTCCCTGCATTCCCAGGGCAGTGCAGCCCAGCATCTGTGCTCCCTCAGAGCTGCCCCTGCTGCTCAAAGCAGTGCTGTGAGCTGGAAACTATTTTCAGTGAAATTGTCCTCTTGCTTTTAAGGAAACAATCAGGGTTTTTCTTGCCTCTGCTGTTATTTGAATAGAAAGTTCTCTCCAAACCAGAGAGAGCTGGGTGCTGTGCAGGTATTTGTGCCCAATGCTGCACAATAATGGTGCATCACACCCCAATATTGCTCACATTTTGCTTGAGAACTCATCCATTTGTCTTGTTCATTCCTCCCTCAACATTGCAATCCTCAATTTATGATGGTTTATTTTCCTCTGAGATGCCCAGCATGGAATTTGCAGGTCATGAATACAGACAAAAAGAGAGCACATGTAGCCAGATTTGAGACCTACCCTGTGAGGATTCTAGCCTTTCTTTTGGTGTTATTCTGGCCCCCTGGGTCCTGGGAGCTGTTGCACCTTTTCTCTAACATGCCAAAGTCTCTGACCCCAGCTTATGCCAGGGTTTGAGAGGAGGTCCTGTGACAGCAGCTTCACTGATATCATTTGTGGTTGCTGCTTGTAAATGTCCTCTGTAATAAATTAGAGGACTTTAAAATAGTTTTACTGTCTCCAGCCCCACTACCAGCAAATGAAATATGCTATGAACCTACCACTACCAACTAAGAAAAGTAACAGAAAAATGCAGAAAACTTATAAAGGAAAGGAACTTCTTGTTCTGAAAACACCCTTATTGATCTGTAACAAAGAAAGACAAACTGAACCCTGAAGAGGAACCAAAAGGATAGGTGATTCCTGGATTTCCATCACACCTCCTAGTGTACTCCTGAAAGGACAGAAGTACTGCATCACCCTTTTCTCTTTGTCACAGGGAATTGACTTTCAGTATTACTCTTGCACTCCCTTCAGTAACCTCTCTCTGCCATGGAAATATGTGGATCTACACACAGAGACTGAATATACCCATATTGCCCCGTGCAGCCCAAAGGAGCATGTATATTCACACACACCACACGATGTACATGCTGGTGTGTATAATACTGAAAATACCCCAAATCAGATAGCCCTGGGGAATGGCACAAGGGATTACCTCAGAGGACATGGACCCTGACACTGTTGAGCCACTCCAGAAAGGTTCAGACTGTAGGCTTTTCAAAAAGGCTCTTATGTGCCCTGTTGCCTAAAATTACAAGAGAAAAAAACCTTGCAACAGTGTTAGAATAATAAAGTAAAAAGAAGACCTTTATTGGAACCTTCCAGGTGATCCAGTGGGGATGGGCACAGCCAGCACCAGATTTCTAGAATTTTATAAAGTTAATTAGGATATCTAACAGGTACATCCAATAGGAAATTCAGTTGTCCCAGTGACTCACCCCTGGGTCACCCCTTGGAGTTGGTCCAAGGGCTTCTTTGCCCCTCTTCCTGTTATGACTTTACAGATTCTGGTTGGAAAACAAAATGTTCTTCCTGACAAAAAGACCAACCAGTATTTCAGGAATGTATTACAAGGTTAGCTTATTGTTCTAAAATCTAGGGGGAAATGGTAGGAAAAGTACTGGCGCTACAGCCATGCATTAGCAATCTACAATGCTACAAATATATGAAAAATATATAAAAAGCTTAGGAATCAGCCTTAGGATTGAAGGCCTAATAGCAATATTTCAAGTTCCATTGATAAAAGATGGCTTTGGCATTGACTTCCCTCTCAGGCAACAATACTTTATTTAGTAATGACAACCCCCATTTCCATTAATATAGGCAACAAGGGCAAATGAATCACCAGTCTCTACATATATAATTGTATTGTTCTTGGTCTTGAATAGTTGAAAATAGATGGGCATGTTTTATATTCCAAGGCATGAAGCAGGTAGATGATGACTGAATGCAGCTGGGAATTCATCTCACCTAGTTCAAGCAACATGTATTATTCATGTAAAGTCAATGACAAGGATGAGTAGTCAAGCTTGAGAGTCCATTAAAAAAACAAATACAGATCTGTGCAAGCTAAATTGGTTGGAGCTACTTTGTGTTTTTCCAGGCTGTGGCTACAATGAGCAGCTCTGATGAAGTCAAAACTCGTGATCCTTCTGAGGAGCCTTTGGGATTGGAAGGCTCTTAACAGTGGGAGACAGAGAGTCCTCACACATAACAAAAACTCTAAAGAGAGTAAGGCATGACTGCCCATGGTTGCCTGAAGCCATTAAATTTAAATGAACTGTAAATAAAGTTAAACCTAAAGGATTAAAGAAGGTCAAGAACTGTCAATTCAATATTGGCAATGGAGCAGACGTGTTCAGGCAGCATCAGGTTCTGAAGCTATCTGTGAGGATCAGGAGTCACAGAAAATCCACACCAGCAGCAATGACTGTTTTTCTCCTCTCTGGCTTTCAACTGATATTTGCTCTGCACAAGTCAGAGCTTGCTTGGCATCTCTGACAAATGTCCA
This sequence comes from Chloropsis cyanopogon, assembly GCA_013400585.1. Taxonomy (NCBI): domain Eukaryota; kingdom Metazoa; phylum Chordata; class Aves; order Passeriformes; family Irenidae; genus Chloropsis; species Chloropsis cyanopogon. The sequence goes on from WEZZ01040345.1 coordinate 42,201, forward strand.
CTGGCACAATGACTGCATCCAGTTATACCCAAGTTAACCCAGCACTGCCAAGTCCACCTTGTCCCTAAGTGCCACATCTACATGTCTTTTGAACACCTCCAGGGACAGTGACTCAGCCATTTCCCTGAACCTTCCACTACAACATTTAACAATTTTTACCCTTTTGGTGAAGAAATTTTTCTTAATATGCACTCAAAACCTCCCCTAGCACAACCTGAGGCCATTTTTTCTCATTATATCACTTGTTACTTGGGAGAAGAGACCAACCCCCCACCTTGCCACAGCCTCCTCTTATGTTATAGAGATGGATAAGGCCACCCCTGAGCTGCCTTATCTCCAGGCTGAACATCCCCAGCTCTCTCAGCTGCTCCACATCAGGCTTGTGCTCCAGACCCTTCACCAGCTCCACTGCCCTTCTCTGGACAAGCTCATGCTCCAGCACCTCAATGTCTCCCTTGTACTGAGGGACCTAGAGCTGGACACAAGATTTGAGGTGTGGCCTCATCACTGCCAAGTACATGGGGAAAATCACTGCCCTGACCCTGCTGGTCACATGATTTCTGGTCCAAGCCAGAATGTCACTGGCCTTCTTGGCCACCTGGGCACACACTGGCTCAGTGGCTGTAGGCTAGCATCTCCAGGTCCTTTTCCACCAGGCAACTTTCCAGCCACTCTGACCCAGCCTGTAGCACTGCATAGAGTTGCTGTGACAGAGGTGCAGGACCTGTCATTTGGCTTTATTCAACCTCACATGACTGGCCTCAGCCTGTCGATCAAGCCTGTCCAGGCCCCTGTGCAAATCTTTCCTACCCTCCAGCAGATCAACACTGCTTGACATACAAGCAGAACAACAGCACCTGACATCTGTGCAAATGCTGTGGTCTGTGAGTTTTGTGTGGCACAGAATGAGATTCAGTCTCATTCTGCCTACACCAAGGTGTCCAATGCCACTTGAGATGCTGTATGAGACCACATGACACCTGAGACCATATGTCCAGAGAGGTCTCTGCCTGCTGCTCCAGACTATCAAAGGGATTTTGAATGTCCTGTGCCATATCTGCTGGCTTAGCAGAGATGTATCAGATACCCTGGAGCTGCCTGAATTAGATGTCTGGGTTTGGGTAGGTGATCCATTCCCCTCTACCTGTGCCAGCCACTCTGGCACTCTTCCTTTGTGCCCTGCAGCAACAGACATGCTGTACCCAATCTGAAGACAGGATAGATGGGTGGCATCTGTGAGCTGGGTGCCATGTACTGAGACTGGAGTGACCCATACCAGCTCACCTTCTCCAGATGAAGAGCAGTTATTGTCCACTTCAGTATCAGAATACTTAAAGGGAATTAAAATATGCCAGGAATTGCAGAGAAGCACAGCAAGCCTTAAAAATAGCTGAAATTGACTTGTCAGGAAATTTTTAAACTTCTTTATATTCATCACATACCAAAGGTCAGACATAGATCTTGCTGCAGGTTAATTACTGAGTTGACTTTGTGGGAAGGGAGTTTATTTTGAGAATAGGTCTGGCAGATGGATGAATATTGTCATCAGTCTGTTTTAATTCTTAAATTCAGAGGACAAAAAATATCCCTCTCTGGTTTGTAAAAAGACCCGAAATATGTTCATAATATTACAGCTCTTGATATGTCTTCTATCAGCAGATTAAGTTTTTCCCTTAATTCCCTTCCTCAAAGAACTACAAATCCTAAATAAATGCCTGGACCAGAAGTCACCCTGTGTCACGACAACTGGCCCATGTAGGAAATATAATTGGATTCACTTTACAGTCCCTTGAGGAGGTAAGAAATTCAGAATATAATTAAGCTGAATTAATATGTTTGGTATTAACATCCCCAGATTTAGCTTTAGCTAAAATAGGATGTTGTGTCTCATCAGGTAGAATTTAGGCTGTCTCAAATCAGCCACCTGTAGTGCTGAGTAAATGACAGACTGAAATTCACAGTAGCCTGGATGCTGCCTCAGCACATGCTCTGATTAGGGCACCCTTCAGAGACAGGGGATGTGCTTTCCACAGGGTCTTGTGGCTGCAGAGTGAATGTGCACACCACAGGTGCCACCTGCCAGGTCACTGCCTCACACTCAGCACAGCACCTCACAGTTCCCTTTATACATGGAGCTGGGCAAAAAAAGGGGTTAGCACAGCCAGGTACTCCAGGTGCCCTCACCACAGTGCCTGCCCAGGCAATGTCTGTGTGCCACCACACTGAACAGAATCCCAATGCAGACTGGCTGGGAGCAGGAGCACATGGGGTGTGAGAAGAGGCTGAGGGAAATGGGTTTGTGTAGCTCAAGAAAAAGAGCAGGCTGAGGAAGAAGAATGGTTGTAGTCTTATGCCTCTTGAGTGGGACAGATGATGGTGAAGACGTAAAACTCACAGGTTGCAACAAGAGAAAATTCTGTCTGGGTATAAGGAGAAAAGTGTTTACAACAGCTTAAAACTGAAGCAGCTTATGCAGTGGAGTTGTGTCATCTCCATCCCTGAAGATTTGCATACCTCACTTGGAGAAGGCTCTAAGCAGCCTGACATAACTTTGAAGTTGGCCCTGCTTTAAGCAGGCAGATGGACTTGTTCACCCCAGGAGGTTCCTTCCAAAATTAATCTTTCTGTAATTTTATGATTTATTTATGCACACCCACACATACTCTCAGTGTAATGGTTTTGTATATTCTAAAATATTTCACTGAGTGTTTGATGATTAATGCATAGTGATGCCTTAAACACCCACTTACCTGTATAAATGCCCATATCCTCATCATGTGTTCATCATTCCCAGACCTGTATCAGTGTGAAAACGATCTCTGATCTTTCTGATAACTGGCAAAAATACATACAGATGACTGCAGGGCAGGCTTGATTCATCTGAGTGACGAGCTTCTCATTTGTCTTGTCCTGTTGGCACCAGCCCTGCTCCATACCCAGCAGCCCAGCCAGGCAGGGGCAGCAGATGCCCTCCCTGTTACTCATCACACCTTTGCTCTGTGGTCAGCAGGCACAATAATGCATGAACAAGCTGCTGGAATGGACTCCATCACTTGTACTGGGGCTGACTGGATGGAAACGTGATCCCTGAGACCTGGAATGCACCTTCAGCAGTGCCTGCCAGCCACTGCAAAGCTTGAATGGTGAAACACTTACAGAAGACTTACCCTTCAGCCTTGCCTGTTAGCTAAGATTGTGGATTTTGGCATCTCCCTGTCTCAATAGTTACTTGCAAAATATATGTTTGCTTTGTGCTTTGAGAGGTAGAGAGAGCAGGATAGGATGACAATTTCATGCATCCTTTGTATGCTAATAATGAAGTATCACGAATTTCATCTTATCTGAATATCTGAATATTGTCTTATCTGAATATCTTCTATCAGCAGTTTGTATTTTCCCCTTCTTCTCCTCCTCAGAAAACTACAAACTCTAAATAAATGCCCAGACCAGAAATCATCCTGTGTCATGACAACTGGCCCATAAAAGAAATATGATTGAATTCACTTTACACTCCCTTGGGGAGGTAAGAAATTCTGATTATAATTAAATGTCTGTGAATATCTGTCTGCTGGCAGACACTAACAATTAAAAATCTGGGGTAAGATATTATTAAAAAATATGAAGGTAATGTTTCAAAGAAAATGCCTGCGTCTACTTCTGAAGCAATTTACCTGCATGAATCCAGGTGAAATGTTTCCTCAGGAGGAGCCAACCATAATTCACCCACTTGAGAATGTAAAGCAAAATATTTTCAAGAGTCATACAGTGATTTTCCAAACCTTTTTTTTCCCCAGAAAATTTGTAAAGTATAAAATACCTAGGTGAAACATAGTAAAATTCCTAACAAGGAAAGCAACAACTTGCTCCTTTGCAAAATGGATTAATATAAGATGAAGAGTTTAATTTTCTTTGCTTTCTGTGGGTTTTTTCTGTACGATAAAGTACTGCTACAGAATTCTGGTACTCAGGTGACCACAAAGGGGGTGGAGGGTCTCTATACACAAGGCACCACATGGAGAAGAGAAGGGGCAACAGTAGAAGTTGCCCAGGGGAAGGTTCCATCTCACTATGAGAAAGAATTTTTTGACTGTGAGAGCAACCATTGTCTGAAGCAACCACCCCAGGCATGTGGTAGAGACCCTGTCACTGGAGGTTTTCAAGATGCATTTGGCCAGGGCAGTAGATAATACCATCTTGGCTTCCTTCCCACGAAAGGCTGGATCAGATGATATTCAAGATTCCTTCTAGCCTGACCTGTTCTTTGGTTTTATAATTCTAACTCAGAGGAAAGTAAGCCACAGCAGTGTGCCTACTGAGGCTAAGGATACTAAAATACATTTTTCATCTGAAACAAAGTCTAATAAACAAGGTATAATGTGACTTTCTTCTAGCGAGCGAAATTCTATAAATCAAGCATGTTTGATCCTCTCTGCTCACTGAATTTAGGAAAATAAAAAGATGAGGATCAGATGAGCAACTGTTGAGACAGAAATTAGCAACAGCAGGACATGAGTATAGAACCTCACTTTGATGTAGGTAATACATTTTTGAAATAAAAACTGCTTAAATACATGTATTTTTATTCTCACAAGAAAGAACATTCAACACAGAAAGTTAATTCCAGCAAGATAATTTACTTCCAGGGAATAATGGAATTATTTGATTTCTAGTGAAGAGATATAATTAATTTTTCAAGAACTTTTCCTGGATATAAATCATGTTTTGCAGCTTACTGATAGTCTGATCCCCAAACCTCAGCTTTTGACTTGCCTTCACATGCCTGAAGAGCATCTCCATGTTTGTCCCTCCGATCCTTTGGATGTTCAATTATTAGCTCTTGCTCAATGTGGCTAAATCCAACCTCTGTCCCCTTCCTCCTAAGTCCACCTACAAAATTTCTTTCTCAGTTATTATATTACAGCAGGTACTCCTGTTACCTGCTAACATCTGTAAGCCAAATCTCACCCAAGGTTCTTACTCCCAGCTTCATTTCACAAATATTGTTGCAAACCACCTGAACTTGAGTAATGCTGCTCTCCTTTCCCCACATCTGCAGGATGCTCCCCTGGCTCCTACATCCCATCCTTGCTCTGTCTATGCACACAGAAACACAGCTGCAAAAATAACTTTACCCCATATTTTGACCTTGTTGTCCAACTTGCCAAGGTGCAGAGGGCTGGGAATGAACAGGAGATGTGATAAGGCATGTGGTCAAGGTTGCCAGGCTTAGGCAGGACCCAGGCAAGACCCAGAACCAAATCACAGCTTCTGTAGAGGGAGCCATGCCCCATTTCCTGCAGCTTTTTCTCAGACACAGAGAAATTTTTGCCCAATATTAAAGGTCCCTTCTGGACTACCTCACTTCTCTATCATCTTTCACTGTGGATTAAGAAGATGTTTTCCATACCAGAGATTCTCTAACTCTGTTATTATTATTATTATTAGTAGTAGTAGTAGTAGTAATAGTTTTTTCTCTTACCTACACAACTCTGCAGCTGTGGGATGCTCTCTTTGTGCCAAGCCACATAGTATTCTCCTAGAAATCTCTGCTTAGTTCTTTGTTGTGTCTGGAACTACTCAGAAATGCTTGATGCATTTTGGACCACCAGTGTGCTAGGATTATTGTCTGATATGCTGACCAATATTGACTTATTTTATCTTAGCATTCTCCAGACTGTCTACATTTCTATATTAACACTTCTCCCATGTTGCAATGTCCTTGGGCTAGATCTAAGCTCTTTCCTATCTTTGTTTGTCTAGCATTTATCACAGTAGAGTCCTCCTCCGTGAGCAGAGTTTTTAAACACTTGGGCAATATAAATAATAATGCTTTATTGCAAATGTTAGCAAAGCATCTCTTTGAATGAAAGCCAGGTGTGAAATACAGGCAAGTCATTCCCAGTGATCCAGCTCTGAATGTGAACTTTCCCATTTCAAAAAGGCAATGCTCAGGTGTGGGTTGTATGCTTGTGATTCTTCAAAGCAACCTGACTGTAGAGATTTGTACACTTCTTAGTCCTACTTCTCTTCCAATCTGATGATCACGGAGCAATAGCTGAAAACACTGATAGCACCTGGAAAGCCCAGCTGAGATTGGGTCAAGTGTCAAACAGATACACTGACTGAAATCTTGATATCTGCAAGTCAAAAAAATTATCTTTGAGTACAGCAAAGGCAAGACTTCACAGAGTGAAATTCAAGCCAGCAGTCATGAAACATTGCAGAAGAGAATGGATGAATTGGTGAAAGGTGTGACTGAAAAAAGATTATATCAGCTGCCCTTTTTTTTAATTTAGAAAAAGAATAAACTTCCAAATCTCTTGTGCCAAGGAGTGCCCAGGTGTCATTTGGAGATCAGAGATTGGAATTGGGATGATGGAGAAAATACTTCTAAATAAATATGCTTTAAAGTTTTGCAAAGTTGACTGAAAGCAAAATCTCACTTTCCAAGTGCCATGGGCCTTGGATGCCTAATTTCCATGGGCACCCTGGAAGGTTTGAAGCATAGGTACTCCTGAAAATCTTTTTTGGTCCATACGTAAAAACTTGGCCATTTTCTAGACAGTTCTCATTGAAAATCACTATTGCAACACTTTGGAAAAACTCTCACTAAATTGCTTTTTAGCCTGAAAGCGAGGGAGAAAAGCAACACAGAGATTGACTACCAGGATTATTTTGCCCATCCATTCAGAGAGAAGTATCACTGGTCACAAAAAGATATATCCAAGAACTACCAAAGAGTGAGTCCAGCACCAGCACTGACCAGGACTGCATGTTTGTTCAGCATGAAATATTAATCTGGAAAACAGATACTGGTGTTCCTGCACTTGGATGGTACACAGGTTATTTCTGGCCATGTTAACACACTGTAATAATTTGATGATTATACACACAGTTCACCTCACTGTTCCATGTGGCATAAAATGTAGATGCACATTACAACCGAGGAGTGCAGAAATGAGAGAGATTTGTTATTAAAGATAGTTTCATACTCTCCCATGTATGGCAATTACTGTCTTGGTGCTTTCTGCTCATTTTATACTATAGTTTAAAATAAGACACTAAAATGTTACATGTTTGATTAAGGAGGTGATACAGATTATTAGTGGGAAACCAGATTTAAAGGTTTTAAGGATACATTAACGTTCAGATATTCTGTTGCTGGCCAGATGGAATTTACTCATAAAAAGAACAGAAAAACTCATTGTCTCACTCAATTATTTATTGCTTGATAGAAATTCAGTCCTGAATAAAGGCTAGCTAGAAACTGGGGAAAAAAAAATTTAAAAAAAAAAATAAATAAAACCCACCAAAAAAGCACCTAAACTCAATGTCTCCTGTTTCAGATTAGGGCCCTGGAGACAAATCTTCAAGAGAAAAAAAAATGGTGAAAACCTTACTAAAATCTCAAGAGGAGGTGTCCTGGCTCCCAGGCTGGTGGTCCCATTGACAGTGGTGGCCAGGGGCTCCCGAGCCTGCAGGGCCCCCAGGCTCCTGGCCATGGGCAGGGGCAGCCAGCTCTGCTGGGCCTGGGGACAGGCTGGGAGCAAAGGCTGCTGCCAGACATGGACCATGGCAGGGCTTCCAGGAGGCTGATGGATTTTTGCGATTCTCCCTCCACACTTAGGAGCTCTGAGCACTGAGTTAACTTGTCTGATTTTGAGCATTAAGGGGTTCTTGCTGCTATCACTGTTAAAATAGCTGTTTCTCAACGCTGAATGTCAAATACATGTTGCAGGCTCCTACCTCCAGACACGGCAGAAGGCAAAGCTCTACTTTGCCAGCCCATGGAGAATGGTAAAAATACTCTGACAGACACAGCTTTCTCTTCATTAAAGGCAGCAACTCCTAGCAATAAAAAGAAAAGGAACATGACTACTACATTTCCTCTGCCTGGCCTTTCTGAGGTGAGCAGGCACTGTTTTAGTTGGCAGCCATGCCAACCCCTCCTTTTCCATTTCCAGCAGCCTCAGATTCCAGGCAGAGCTAAGGCACAGAACAGCCATCATCTGTGTCCACAGATACAAACATAAACCCAGCCTAAGCACCAAGATATCATTACTGGATTCTGAACTGCCTCGGCTCCTTGCCCTTGTGTCTGCAGAAGAAAACAGGGCAGAAAGTCTGACAAGTGTATGTGTGTGTGTTTGAACAGCAAAGCTAAAGGTACCTCTGGGGTTGCCAGGGCTCTAATTTATCACTTCTCTCTGTGCAGCAGCAGAGAATAACACTGCTAAACCATTCACAGCTGGGCTGTGGATGTACCTGGAATGAGAGGCTTCCTCCCACTCTGGCAAATCCAAGCCATGCTTCAATTACACTCCTGCTTTACTAGAGGAAATATACACCTAAGGTGTAAACACTTGAGCAGATTTGAGCCCGAAGCATTGACCTAATAGAGACCTCAGCCAGAGCTGGACTATGCCCAATGACAGCTGGATATTTCTTTTTTGTTTATACCTGCTTTTTATCTTGTTTGTTGCTTGTTTTTTGCACAGCTGAATTATTTGCACTTTTTATCCTCTGGAGAAACATCCATTGACTGCAGTAACATCTTGCTTAAAGGAAGATGGTGCTGAGCAGAAATTACAGCTGCTGTGGGGACACAGTGTGTTGCTGTGCCCAGCTGCTGACTGAAGCCAAGGTATTTCAGTACAGGTTTCTGTTCTTATAGCAGGAGAAATCTGTGATTATCAGAGCATGAGAGAGCTGGGTTCATTGTGTCTTCCTAAGAGAAGGGTAAGGGGTGTGGGAAGGTCTTGCTGCTGCCTATAACCCTCTAATGGGAGATTACACCCAGGACTGAGCCAGACTCTGCTTGGTGGTGGGATGGGAAGCACTGAGCACAAGTTGCAGCAAGAGAAATTCTGATTGGGCAGGAAGAAGCATTTTGCACCACAAGGGTTGCCAGACACTACCCAGACTGTTTGCATGGATCTTGCCCACAGAGACTGTCAAAACCGGACAAGCCTGTCAGAAATCTGATCTAGGTTTTACCATTATGAGCAGAGGGTTGGACTACCCAGCTTTCAAAGTCCCTCCCAGCATGAATGATCCTGTGAATTTCTCATCAGAATTCTAGATACAAAAGATAAGATCACTTTCCAATAAAGCTGCACAGGCACAGGATACACCTGGGTGAGCATCCAAGGTAGCATTGAAGGAATTTTTATGCAGGCAAATGCTATTTTTACTTGGCAGATAGCTTCTCAAGATGCTCTCTCAGTGACATATTTTTCACAATCACTTCTGACTTGCAAAAGCCTTTTGCTATCAGGTGCTGCAGGGAGCCAGGAGACATTTACCTGGGGATGCATCACTGCCCGGAAAAGAATCTCTGTCTTTTCCAGCTTCCAGGGCTGAAGTTACTAAACATGCCTTGAACAACCCCATGCCTCCTATCTCAGGGAAAACATTCAGTTATTGGAGGCTAAACCTTTAACTGGAAGGTAAACTACAACAAATTTGATTTGGGCACGGAAAGTACACAAGGATTACTGCACCTCACATCTGTGTGTGACATGCAAGTGGTTTGTGGGTCTGAGGACAACATTCATACCTTCTTACATCCTCCTGTTTGGAGATGCTCAGTGTCTGAGCCTAGATTCAGTGGAAAGTTAATTTAAAAAGAAAAATTATGTTTTATTTTATATTTTACAACTTGCTAAGAATTTTACAGCCACAGAATTTTAAGCTAGACTTTTTAGGTGGTTTAATTTTTAAAAATATACGTAACACTGTCAAGCATCTACGGGTTAGGGCTGTGGTTGTAGATGTGGCAGGTTAAGTAGCTTGAAAAGTCATTCTTCCTCTCACAAAGTTGAACAGTTGACTGGGGCCAGAATATGATATAAATAACTGGATTTATTTTGTTCTTGAAAACAGATATAAATCTTTTATTGGAAAAACACTAAAAAAAAGTGAAATTAAGCAGAGTTCTGGACACTTTCGTACTTAATTCTAATGTTCATCTCAACAATTTCCATTTGCTTCTCCCCATTTGTATGCTTCTTTTTTTTGACAAAATGTCTGAACGTCAAACTGTAGGTGCCTTGCTGGGATCTGACATCTCAAAGAAATCCCCAGTCAATGGACTACTAGGCCAGCTTAACTAAAAATTATGATATTTAATTTCTTCAGGCTAAAGATAAAAACAAACTGACCATTAGAAAAGTTTATTTAATCATTTCTCTGGGAGGGCAGGGAGGCTCAGTGTGACTTCCCTTCCAGGAGGTGCCAGGTTAAGGAAGCAATATGTGTGGGTAATCCCAGAAAGCAGTGCAGAGAGGGGGCACACCTGAAATGGTGGATTTGGAAGGGTGTCTGCCATGGGGTGCCAAATGTCACCCTGCAGCTCCATTTGTGCATGGTGGGCATTGTTGAACCTGTATATCCCTGTTGGATTATCCAGCACCTGAGAAAACTGCCAAGCACGATTTCAGTGGCACATGATGCTTAACATCTGAATATGGTGCATGTGGTAATGTGGAATTTCGTGGGAACACAATTGCCTCATGACCAAACCTGTGAGCTACACCACACCATGAAGCATCAGTGTGACTCCTACAGCACTCTGGAATAAAACACTTCTGCTAACAGGATCACTATTATACAAAATCAGGTGTGCATGTTTTAACCATATTTATTTCCCTCAGTGAGTGGAAAAACTATCAGATGAGGTGACAACATCCACCAGATTGTGACTGCAGTCTTCTCTCTTCTCTTCACAAGTCTTGGGAAAAAATAAACACAACAAAACAAAACAGAGAATTCAGGCAGAAGGACTTTCTCATCAACCAAAGTAATTTCTCCTATAATGTGCTTTCCATGTTATAGCTTTTATACTCCAGACATATTGAAACAGTAGGAAAACAGGTGACAGATATAATATGCTTTAGGAACTCGGAGAATTAATGAATTCAGAGAACTCTATGATTTTATGTGTTTGAATGTTTTTAATTTTAAGTCAATCCTCTAAGGAAATTTTTGGATTCAGGATTTTGCACTTTATTTTGAACAGATCATGTAAAGTAATCTTGAGACAGCACACTCACCTGGCACTGCAGTAATGGGCTTAAGGTGAGGCTGAGTAAGAAGATGAGGGATGTATATAACGTGAGCTCATATGGTCTAAGCCTCTAAAGGTTTATTAGATGCAGAAATAACTTTACAAACCCAGGAGGAGTGTCTGCACATGAATACATCAGTATTGCATACCAGACAGTGCACTGGGTAATTTGAAAGTCACAACTGCTTTCTGAAATTCTGTGTGTTCAAAATTTACACCTCATTAATATTTATACTGCAGTCTGATAAGATCTGCAAATATTTAGTGTTTAACTAGGAAATATTTTAATTAAGGAAATGTGCTTTTAAGTGCTATTTTGAGTTCACCTGGCAAAGACTGGACAAAGCTTGATGTTTCTAATTTTTCAGGCTGACTAAGAACACTGATTCATAGGGAATTACAGAAGAGTGCTGTGCTCATGGAGACCACAGTAGATGAATGTCACTCAAAAATTACATCTGAAATCTTTTTCATGCTTAGACTTTGCATTTAATCATTGTATCAATGTCCCAGTATGCCAGAGTCTTTGCATGGCATCAGCTAAATCAGGGAAGATCCATAACGTTGCTTTGCAAGGTCAAGTCTACCCAAAGAGCTGTTTTTAGCAACAGCCTCAAATCCATCAGTGTTGACATGATGGACAGGTCACTGACAGCCCCCAGTGTCACAGCTATCAAGACAAGGGCCAGTACCCACATTTCCTGTCAAGGGACTCCTCCTAATGCCCAAACAATCAGCACAGCCCTTTCTGGGGTAGAAATAAGAGCAGACATAGAAAATGGGCTTGTGGGAGTGCTTGAGAATGAGGAAGGCTTTGACCTTTGTTGTTGGAGAAATCTGAAAAGAAGAGGATGCATGTGAATGGGTCCTTATGTCTAATTGTACACTACAGGACACACATTTTCCCTTCACCTCTACCCACTTTTCACAGAATGTTGCCCAGGGAAGTTGTGGATGTTCCATCCCTGGCAATGCTAAAGGCCACGTTGGTTGGGACATTGAGCAGCCTGGGATAGAGGGAAATGTTCCTGCCCATGGCAGGGGGCTTGGGACAATGTGATCCCTTCCGACCCAAATCATTTAATGATAATATGAAAATACCCAGGTCTGTAAGTCAGGTCCAGAAAGACACAAAAGCAGTGGATTCCTATTTAATTTTCCAATCCTTGGTTAAAGTAATAGAGATTACAGCATATATATATATATATATATATTCTGTGAATCTTGTCTGTATCTTCTCAGATATATTGAATGTGTGTTACATAGCACATTTGAAAAGCCAAATGTACTTATTTCTTCTAGTTAATTCCTTTGGTAACAATGTACCTAAAATTAAATTTACTGGGCTCTGTTAGAAAACTTATTCCTTTTCTTAATTTTCAGAAAGCCCATGAAGAATGGTACTATCTGCAATTTTCCAAAGAGTCTAAACCAGAAGCTATTAGGGACCTTATAAGATGCCTAATAACTGCAAACCAGCATATTATTTTTGCATTATATCCTATGGCTCCTACTTGAAATGTGCTAGAACATCCACTTGGCTGAATAAATTGAGCGTGGAATATAAATCTCACAGATTTATGCATAGCATGGACTTTCCTGCTGAAAAATGAAGATTAGATGCATGCCATGAAAAACAACACTTCCACAGGTAGGAGTAGCTGCTTCAATGAAGTCCTTGTCACAGGTTAAGAAGTGGTAAAGGTTGCTACTGATTCATATTTAAGGTAAATGCAGATTAGGACGGTATTGCAATTGGCAATAAGGAATCTGCAATTTTGATATGATGATGATGATGATGGCAAAGATGATAATGGCAATTATGATAATGAAAATAATAATAATAATTTAATTTAATTTAAGAGATATTATCATGTCCCTAAACTGATGGCTGAAATGACATGTATTTGCTTGGAGGACTTCCCAACCACTCTGCTTTTAAAAGTCAAATGAAAAAGAATAGTATCCCAGTTTGTAGTTGAAACAAGGATTCAAGAATGTGTCAGGGTTAGGGGGCATTATGTTATTAACATGAGAATGACTAATATTATCAGTCAGTGGACATCAGATAGAAGCCATGGCAGGAGTGGTGTGTTGGAAAGACTGGGTTGGCAGTGATGCTGCTGTCACTTACATTCTTGCAATGAATTACACGTAAAACTAGGGTCCTCACTCTGTGTTTAAAGATAAAGCGAAAGCTTCCCCAAAAGTGGCTATTGAATGCTCATAGGCTCAGAAAGTTCAGTCAAATATTTACTAAGGAACACAACAGCACAAAGAGCACAAAGCAACACAAGAGCACGAAGCTAGTGAAATAGAGCTCAAAAGTATTCGGGACCCGCAGCACACACTGGAGTGAGAGGTAAAAATTTGCTTGTTTTCCATGAGGTTGTAATTTGACTCTTGGTCTTCAGTTCTCCAGACAGTGAAGGCAATGAACACTTATAGGATG